>APFE031031306.1:161546-171681 GCA_000404065.3 Pinus taeda | reverse complement strand
AGAAGTAACTGGAGCATTGAGCTCCTCTGCATCATCCTCCTCAACAAATCTCGGAAAGTGTCTAGCTATATTGATGATATAAAGACCCTGAGATCCTGCTTTCCTCCACAACCTTCAGCAAATCTTGACCCAGAATATCATAGAAAGCCAGGTAGAATTCAATGGTCCAGCCATCCGGCCCTGGGCTCTTGTCTTTTTTGAACCATTTTAATATACCTTCAAGTTCCCCAGAAGTAACTGGAGCATTGAGCTCCTCTGCATCATCCTCCTCAACAAATCTCGGAAAGTGTCTAGCTATATTGATGATGTCAGGGAGGTTTGATTCTTGGGGACTCTTATAGAGACCTCTGAAATGAGTTATCCCAAGATGAGCCAGCTTATTGAAGGAGTCAACCATATCTCCTTCTGGCGTAGGTAATTGCCAAATAGTATTTGACACCTTTCTTCCTTTGGCATAACTGTGGAAAAATTTTGATTTTTCATCCCCAATTTGTAACCAGATTGCTCTGCTCCTTAGTCTCAGGGATTCCTCTCGCTCCTTGAGTATATAAGCCTTTTGGTTTTCCAATTCGATCAGTCGACCCTTATCCTCTGCTGATATGAATCCCAGCCCTTGCTCATCAGTAAGAGCACTCAATTCTGATTCGATATGTGTGAGATGAGCTGTATCTCGGGCATGCTTTTCCTTAGCCCAGTTAATGGAGAGGTGTTTGATTTCTAAGAGATTTTTGCAAAACCCCCTAGCCAAAGATTCTCCTCCATTAATGGGGTGGGCAAGCCAGTAATCAGAGATCACCTTAATGTAGGCTGGGTCTCTCAGCCAGGTGTGATTAAACTTGAAAGGGGCCTTTGGTTTTTTGCAGGGCCCTTGAATTTCTAAATATATAGGCAAATGATCCAATTACCCATTGCTTGTAATGGTGCAGCTGGTGAAGGAGCAAATCTTTCATGATAAATCTGTCCAGTCTACGGGCCAACGCAGCATCCCCAACCCTTCTATTTCTCCAAGTTGGAAGGAGTTTTTGCATGGGGATATCTACAAAGTTAGTCTGCTCTAACAGGTTGGTCATATAATCAGTAATAGAATCAACTTGTGCCGTCGATCCCCATGATTCTCTGAACCCTAGTGAGAAATTGAGATCACCACCGATGATAGTCTTGTCCCCTTTGATAAGAGAGAGGTGTAGGACCCTCTGCCAGAATAGCTCTCTGTGATTACATGGGCCATATACATTCACCACCCTGAGTTCCATGCCTAGGTCAGCCGAAAAGAAGTTCAGACCCAAGTAACCAGTCCCTCCCCACGTGGCATCGACTCTTATAGAGTGGGGGTTAGTTCCGATTGCCAGTCCTCCAGATCTACCGGCAACATCTAGGGATATAAATGACCAACCCGGAGTCAGAGCTTGAAAGGTTTTGGAGATCTGATCAGCAGAGCAAAGAGTCTCTTGTAGCATAATAATATCAATAGATTTAGTCTCAATTAGACGCTTCAAGGCTAGTTTCTTAGGGGCACTAGCCAGCCCTCTGCAATTATAAGATAAGCACTTCATGGAGGAACCCTACACGGGGTTCGTCTAGCTCTAAGGACCCCATCGATGGTAGATTGCCTCCCATATACGACCTCCACTCCAGCTTTCATAATAGCTTTTGAGAGATCTGTTTTCCTACCCGTGGTAGGCATGGGTCCGTCCCCTGACCCAATGATACCGAGAGCGGACCGGTGAGACGACGAGTCTGTGATATGAGATCGGGATCGAAGGAAGTATGAGTGAGGAGGAGAATCAACAGATGATGATGGGGGGGGGGGGGAGATGAGACAAGAGAGGGCAATGAGGGTCCAGTGGTGGCAATGATGGGCGTAGATGGTACATAGAGAGGGCACTGAGATGGCTGAATAGACGATACAACAAAAATATTAATCTGATCAGAAAAGGAGAGAGAGGGATTAAGAAGAGTAGCCCAGGCTGAAACTGTGCCCGCGGCTGAGCATGCCCAGGTCATTGGTGGCGGAGTGTGCCTGAGATCGGGATCCACCACTAGTGAGGAAGCCACCGGAGACAGTCTAGCAGAGATTGGACGCGATGAAGTAGGAGAGGCTGGCCTGGAAGGGGCAGGGGTGTTCCTCGGAGAACCGTCTGATTTTCGAATGAGAGGGCATTCTTTGATGAGGTGCCCCACCTTGTGGCATCGCCTGCACCTGAACAGAACACCCTCATAGTCCAGAATCAGGGTCCTGATATGTCTCCCCCACTGTAATGTAATCTTTTCCTCCAACCCCTCCCGAGTATCTAAATGTACCAATATACGAGCGAGTGTCCTGATTCTGGATTCCACAAATGTGCGATCATGATCTAAGTAGGTGCCTAGAGTATTACCAATCCTGATGAAAACTTCTTCTCGCCAGTACTGTAATGGAAGACCTGGTAAACATACCCATATTGGTCCAGCTCCGATTTGTTCACGTTCAGGGTCGAATGGTGGGCTCCATCTCTTGAGGAGGACCGGGGCCATTCCGATATGCCAATACCTAGCCAGAACAATATTCGTGTAGCTTTCTTCAGAAAAATGGAGAGAGAACCATCCCCTTGGTAGAACATGTACTTCTGGCAGATCAATAAACATTCCTCCCCAAATCTCATTCACCCAATGCGACAACCGTTTAGCTGTGTATGTCCTGCCCCGGACATGCCCTACCAGCAGAGTATTGGCCATAATAGCAAAATCTCCTAAATTCGAATCCTCTCCAAATCGGATGGTGATGTCTCTAGTAGTAGCCTTAATGCACTTCGACTTTTTCTTGCATGAACGGGGAGCTGACGGATGGTCGAACAGGGGGTTTGGTACACCTTCCTGTCGGGAGGGCTTGTCCGGCTTTTCCTTGACCGCAAGGGGATCGATGCACCCAGAAGGGCGAGATCCCACACAGGTAGAGTGTGTCGGGGCCGGATCCGGGGGGTTTACCGACGGATCAAGAAAAATAGATGGTGATAGAGGGTCGAAAGAAGGTGGAGGGGCCTCCGCAGCGGGGGGGTCACATGGAGGCCCAGAAAAGTGCAGAACCGAGCCGTGCTGGAGGAGAGAATCAATGGGCGAAGGGTGATCAGATACCGGGCCAGAAGACGACGAAGGCGATGTAGACGGTGAGCCAGTTGTAAAGCAGGGATTATGGAATATAACCCTATCCGGAAAAGGTTCATCCGAATAGTCCACCACCTCTATCTCCATAATGTCGGCCATTGATTCCACAGATCGAGAAGCGAATGAGACGGGTGTCAGCGACGGTGAGGAGTGCAGGGAGCAATGCGCAGAACCGAGACGGGCTTCAGGAAAGAGAACGGAAGCCCTAGACTAACCCTGACCTTCACGAGCGCAACCCTCCATTCCTCTCCTGTCTTCACTCTTAAGACATGTTAATCATTGACATTTACAAGTTTTGTCTTTGGCATATAAGAGTTTTCTACTTTTTTTGGAAATTCAAGCCAACAATTTTATGTACCCTTTAGTTTTTCTACAACCTCTACAATATAAATTTACCCATTTCAAGTTAAAAAAACAATCTTATATTAATATGAGAGTAGAGTGATTAGAATTCTAGATGTTTTCCTAAAATTGTATACTTACAAGGAATTTTGGGATGCATTAGTTATGGGCATTTGCAATCTTTGTTTTTAGCATATAAGGGTTGCCTATTTTGTTAGGAAACTTAGTTCAACATTTTATGTACGACTATTATTTAGCTTTGCTACAACCTTTCTAGTATAAAGTTTCCTAATTTATTTTAATTTAATATAAACATATAAAACTATCTAAATAACAATGGAACTTTGCAGGGAAACTAATCCCTCTCTTTGGTCTTTGAAAAAAGTAATTTTATTGGACACTAAGGTAAAAAAATTGCTTTTGGAAAGTTAATTAATTTGTGAGTGAGAGGTTCCTATTAGAAACAATACCAAATTCTCTTTAACCTAAGAGTTTTAGCTAGTTACTTCCAAATTGAATCAATTATGGAGAAAGATTCTTTCAAAGGAGAATTTATCATAATTTAATAGCATAAAAAATGTAAGAAGGAATGGTATAGAATACAAAAGAAGGAATTGTATAGAATACAAAAGTTGTGGGATTAGGAGGTATGGGAGCTTGTTAGTCACCTAAACTCATGAGTTCAATATTTCTTTCAATTTTAAATAGAAGTTTGTGTTGTTGGTATTAACTTTTATTAGTCACAATGGTCACAATCTATTGCTTTTATGAGTTGGTACTGATGCACATATGTATATGTGTGTGCACACATATATGAATGGTTGCTTGTCTCCTAATTTTAAAGCAATATTGTTTAAAAATATTGGTAATTATTGGAAACATATGCCACGTGTTTTATTATAACTACACAAGCACACATGTAAAGGAGAAGCCTATTTCCACCTCCATTACAAATTTAATGCGCCCTGACATGCTGGGGCGATAGCCAGATATAACGCGGGCGCTGTTTTCCAGAGAAAAAAAGAAACAGCGCCCGAGTTATATCTGGTTATCGCCCCAGCATGTCAGGGCGCATTAAATTTGTAAGAGAGGTGGAAATAGGCTTCTCCCACATGTAAATATAACACGTTCCTTTTCAAGCATGTAAATGTACAACTATTTATTAGTTTTGTTTGTAATCTTCGATAATAGGTATTGTTAAGTGGAAATATTGTTATCGAAATCAATAATTGTTTGTTGAAGTCTAGAACCATGTCCACATTTCAAGTCATGACAGAACCATGACGATGTTGTCCTGATTTTTATGTGATATGTAACTTTCTAGATATCGAGAGATTATTTTTCCTAGTGATTTTAGTGTTCGTATTAAATGTCGAATGCTTAACACTTCCATGTTTAACAAAAAAACCTACACATTCCAAGACTTGTTTTTAGAGAGTGTGAGCATTGTTTCATGTCCAAGATCAAGCTAAGGGGACATGTATAACTCTCCTTTATCTTTCACAAATAAGGAGAAGTGATGATTGTTATTGTTACCAAGCTTCTATTATCATGACACCATTTAGGACATTCTTCCCTATCGTTGTTTATTAATGTTTGCAATGACATCATATATGCCTTCACTTCTTGTTTACTAGTTGTACCTAGTTGCATGATTGACTTATTATCTTTAAACGCAACTTATATTGCTCAAACTATTATTGGTAAATGCAACTACATCTATACATTAAAATAACCATTCAAGATTACCTAAATAATATTACAAATACTGTGTTTTTCTCAACAAAGCAATGTTTTATCATGGGTTAGAGGTGGTTTCAATAATTGTTGATATATAAATATTTATCATTATCCCTGCATATGATGCCATTACACGCCTTATAAAGAATTCATGGTAGCAAGAGGGTTTTAAATATATTAACTTCTCAGGCTTATCGTTATATTTCAATTCTACTAGCGTAGACTTGCCCCATGTCCCCTCTCTTATTAGATAGGAGACATTGTTTGTGAAGGCCGACAAAATTCTCCAAAAAAAGATTATAGAAATTGGATCATAAGAGATACACAATGCCCTTGTTTAGGTGAGTCAGTGTCTTTTGTATGTTAAGTATGCACACTCATTTGATATTTCTCTTCGATTATGTTAGTGCAAAAGCTTTTTATGATTCTCTTCAATTTTGTTATCCCACAATAGGAATGCTTTAATTAAAAAAATTTAGGTAAAGTTTGCCTACCTAAAAAATATTTACCTTGTAGTGTAGTAAATCTGGTTGTCTAAGAGCTTAGCCATGTAAAAATTATGACAAGTTAGATGTAGTATGTTGTTGGATCTACATAGTTATTGAAGAAAAGAATGTTGTTCTATTTACTTTATAGCTAATAAGAAAACAACCAATGACGCCACTGAAACATAAGAAATTAGAAAGTTATGGCATCACTCTTCTTCGTAGTGATCACCAACCCATACTAAGTATTTGGTTAACCTTGAGCGATTCAAACATCCTTAGACGTATGATTTACAAGGATATTTCTAGGTTGCTATGTGCAACCTCTACATTATAACAACTTCGCCATGTAGAAATAAAAAAGACATGGTTACATGGGGCCATTTAGCAATACTCACTAAATTATTATGCACGACCTTTAGATTGCAATCATGGTGAAGATAGCAAAGAGATTGAAATTCATAGTTGGAAGTTATTGATTCCCTAGCCAAGCACGATCTAAACAATATAAAAAAGATAATGTAGAAAATTGGTTAGCATGGTGGGGGAGAAGGGAAATTGATTAGGTGGTTAAAGCAATTAGAGGTGCAACAAAGTTTGTGGGACAAGTGAAAAAACTTAGGCTATTGGGTGTGCGTAGGTGATGGATCTATTTGAGCAATATTCATGGGTCAAGTGATCATGTTATAGATCAATCAATTACTTTGCCAATCGTGTTCTAGATTAATTAATTACTCTACCTAACTACGTTATTTCAAAATTAGGTATAGTTGCTTGAATTAATATTATTCATTACAAAATTAGGTGCATTTAATTTTTAACCAATGTTCAATTTTATTTATCTCTAAATCATTGTTTTTTTAACAAAAACGGTTATGGGATTTCATTAGATTTTTGGCAAAAAGCCACAATTCAAGTTAAAGATAATGAAGCTGATTTCTGAGCACCTCTCCAACAAGAGGGACATAGCACATACGCTTATGAGTCACCTCTTTTTACATTTTATAATGTGATCTACAACTGCTGCTTTCCCAAGCTTATGAATGCATACAAACTGTTTCAATAAAATGCAATAAAACATGGAAGATTAGGGGATTGGATCCCATAAGGTTTCTTCATCCCTGAGAATAGTCCCAGTAGATAGCTGGACTACCTTGTTTGCCTCTTTGTTGTTTTCTCTCAGTACATGGAAGAATTTCAAATTCAGGGGCTTTGTCATGTCTTTGATCCTTGTAATCGTCCTTGCAAGATGCAGATCTGCTGGATTAGTATTGGTCGCCATCGCTTTGATGATGACCTGCAAATCACCAAAGACATTTGCCTCCTTATGGCCCAACTCTTTGAGTAGTTTGATCCCTTGAAGAAGGGCCATCGCTTCAGCTTGCATGCTTGAGGAGTGACCCAATCCCCAAGCATATCTGTGGATAGAAGTCTCTTCTGACTTTATTATGAGCACTCCCGCGCCAGCGATTCCTGGGTTTCCCTTGGCTTCCCGTCAAAGAAGAGAGAAGGAAGTGTTTGCTTGGAAATCCAGGACTGAAATTCTTCTTCATTTTTTCTAATTTGACAATCTTTGAGAAAGATAGGTATGGTGGTCGATTTTTGGAATTGGAGATTGAGTGCAACACCAAATTCAATATCTTGCTGACATAGATTTGTGTCATCCCTTTTGTCTCTCGACCAATTAATTAACTGGCATTTCACTGTATTTGCAACAAGTCTGAAGTCCTGTTGTTTATTTCTGAATATCCTTCTATTCCTCTCTAACCAAATTTTCCAGCTAATGAATTTAGGAAGAGCAGTCCAAGCTACTATGATATTTTTGTTTTTTGGATTTGGGCCTGGGTATCTGACCAACCATCCAACAAACAGGTCCGGGACGAAACAGGGGAAGGTGAACTTAAAATTCCAGGTTCCAAGAAACTCTTGCCAGATAAGGCCTGCGAATTTGCACTCTAGCATGAGATGAAGGGCGAATATGGGCTTTCTTTGCATAACGTGCATCTTGAAGGACCAAAAAAGCCCCTTTTCTGTAACCTGTCATCTGTAAGGATTTTTTGGTGGCAGAGTAGCCAACAAAAATGGTCGATTTTTGGAATAGAGGGAAATTTCCAGATGCCAAAACAAGGTGCAGGGTTAGGAGGGACATGAGGTCTTTCCATGCACTTGACATAGCCCAGAGCAGCCGTGAAACCATCTCGATGCAGACCCCAGCCTCGCACATTTTTCCTCCCAACATGGGAAGGAGCCAGCCCATGCATAATATTAAGGAACGCAGTGAAGTCGATTTGCAGTGCAGGTGGAACCAGGAGCTGCTTCCAACCAGACCAGCAGTCACCACTCCAATTCGAAAAATCCCACAACGTTTTGATGTTGCCGTCCTTCATCCAATTCTTCAGCTCGGTCATGGAGATCGATTCTGCCAATGGGGGTCTGTTCATTATGCTGTCATCCCATAGGTTGATAGATTTACCATTCCTAGGTATCCAGAAGGAGTGTGCACTTATCATAGGGGCAACTTTGTTGCAGAGCATGCTGAATGGGGTTCTAAGATGGGAATTGGGCTGATCCAGGCATCAGAGTCGCTATCCTTTGAAGTATTTTTTCCACAATGCTAAATGCACCCAACCTGGTTTGGGAGCTATGATTTTCCAAATCACCTTTGCTCCCATGGCTAAGTTTTGAGCACAAAGATCTTTGAAATTCAACCCTCCCTCCTAAAGTGGTTTGGTGACAATTCCCCAGTTGATTAGAGGGATATTCTTTTCATTTTGCTTGCCTCCTTTCCAAAAAAAATTTCTGATTAGCTCCTCCATCTTCTTGAGGATTCCCATAGGTGCCAAGAGAATAGAGAATTGGAATAAAGGTAGGCTACTGAGTACTGCTTTGATAAGAACTGCTTTGCCAACAATGTTGAGCCAAGAGGATCCCCAGGCCTGCATTTTTTATTTGAATTTCTCTATCTGAGGATTCCAGTCTTTGCTCAAGGCCCTCTTGTGGAAGATGGGAAGGCTAAGGTATTTGAAAGAGGTCCAATTTGAAGAGGCTGCAAAACCTAGACATCTAGCAATGGAGTTTGCAGATGAGGAAGAGATATTCCAGCAGTAGATATGACATCTGCCCTTATTTAATTCGCTGCCCGAGACTTCACAGTAATCTTCCAACACTTCTTTAAATTTGGCAGCCGAAAGTGGAGTCGCAGCCCCTAACAGCAAGGTATCGTCAGCGAAAAGGGCATGATTGATGTTTTTTACCCCTCTTGCTATGCTCAGGCTAGCTATTTCTTGATCTTGTTGTTTCTTATCTAAATAAAATCCGAGGACAGAAGCCTGCAGCAGAAAGAGGAGGGGTGAGAGGGGACACCCCTGCCTCAACCCTCTAGAGGCTTTGAAGAATTCAATAGCCCTACCATTTACCAAGGGAGAAATCCAGGGCTCCGAGATACAAGCTCGGATCCAGTTGATAATATTTTGACCAAAACCCAACTTGTGCAAAACATCTATCAAAAAGCTATGCCTTACTCGATCAAATGCATTTGCTAGGTCTATTTTAATGACCATACCCTTTTCTTTTCAGTGAAGACTGGAATGGATCGCCTCTTGGACCAGGATGAAGTTATCCACAAGTTGTCTGCCATGAACGAATCCTCCTTGATTCTCTGGGATGATTTTGGGGAGAATATTTCTCAACCTGTTCGCTATCACCTTGGTTATCACTTTGTATCCAATGTTACATAAGGAAATTGGGCGGAATCTATTGAATGAGTTTGCTCCTTTTTCCTCAGTGATGAGGGCGAGAAAAGCTGAATTTGTGCAACCTCCAATTTTCTGACAATCTTGGGACTTTTGAATCATTTTAAAGAACTCCCTCTCCACAAACTTCCAACAGGTCTGGAGAAATCTAGCTATAAAACTGTCCGGTCCCGGGGCTTTGTCGATGTCCATTACAAAGAGGGCGTCCCTGACTTCATTTTTGTTGATTTTTCTTTCAAGTAACTGGTTCATTCTAGAAGTGATAAGGCGGGGAACAACGTCCAAGAGATTAGAGCTTTGGCCAACCTCCATGTCTTTGTTGAGATTGCAACAAGATGATGGAGCTTAGTGAAAAGAGTCGCCTTCACTAAGTGGGCCCGCAGGCAAATTATGGCGCAAAGTCTATTTTTAGACTATGTCTCTTTTTAGACATATGGATCATGGTCTATGAGTTGCAGGATGCTATTTGTGGATGATTGGTCATGTTGGTAAAAATAGATGGACTTCTATTTTTAGAAATATGGGCGGAGTATATTTTTAGACTGCCAGTCTAAATATAGAGCAGTCGAATATTATTAGCTCTTAATAATATTTGGACTATAAACATTATCTTATCCTCTTGCAGCACTTCAGTTCGAGCTACGGATGTGGCACATGAAACTGCCAGAAGGAAAT
>APFE031031306.1:121443-161031 GCA_000404065.3 Pinus taeda | reverse complement strand
TAGAGAATCAAATTGCTATCAGTTGTGACTATAGTTGTGCACCAGATCTTGCACAAATCAGGGGATTGAGTATGCCAATGAGTTTGCACATATTGTAGCTTGTGAATACGTTATTTAGCCAAGGAAAGACGTGGCTGCCTTGGAATTATCATAAGTTCTCTTGCAGGTATTGAGCAACGGAGGCAGGGAAGCAGCAGAAGAGATTTGAGCCAGGGATTGATTCAGATATGAGCTGTATTGTGTGTAACAGAGGTGGAGATACTTGCGAGAAGTATTATGTTGTGTAATGTTACATGACTCAATCATTAATATACAGATAGTTGGGGTTTTTAGCGAGATGCTTTCCCCGGGATACATACTGTGTTAATGTGTGAATGCTCTTGATGTTTTATTGTTATTGATGCTTGCTATATTGATGATCAACATAGAGGAGCTTATGTATTGTGTATGTATTCCGCAATAGTACATGATCAGGATAATCTCCATTGAATATGTGTTTATTATTCAAAATTTCTACAGTCTTCACTATACATCTTAAAATGTTCGAAAGCTGCCTTTTTTATGATGGCAAAATCCTTTAAAGTGCAGTTTTCTTCATTGATTTCAGAGATGGAGTTACAACATTTCCTGGCTTGAGCTTGCTTATGAAAAAAAGAGAGTTTCTATCACCTACTTTGAGCCATAGACTCCTGGATTTGAGCCTCCAGAATTCTTCTTCAGCCAAACAAGCCTTATGAAATTTATGCTATAGCTGCGACTCCTTGTCCAGCTCTTCTTTAGTCATTTTAACTGCTTCTAGATGGAGATGTTGCGTTTCTATAGCGTTTTGAATTTTTTTCCTTTCAATAGCAGGATTGGGCAAGGTCTTGACCCAATTTTTTTGCTTTTACTCTTCTAAGTTTTTCCTCCCAAACAAAAAATGGGGAACCCTTGACTGGGTCTTTCCAACAATCTCTGACCTTTTGCATGAAGTCTGCCTCTTTAGTCCATAGTGAACTGAATCTGAAAGGGATAGGCCCCAGGTCCTTGGGAGACAGCAACTCAAGACTAACGATCTTGTGATCCGATACACTACTATGAAGGATGTGCATTCTAGCCTCTAGCCCAAGAAGCAGGAAGGAGCTTTGAACAAAAAATCTATCAAGTCTTGCTGTTATATGTCCAGGACCAACTCTATTATTTGACCAAGTAAACTTACCAGTAACAGGCTTGATGTCTAGCAGGTCCTAGTCCTGCATGAGATCCTCTGCGCATTCTCTTGTCGAGTCCCTTAGAATGCTGCCTCCTCTTTTTTCTGACGAGAGGAGGGTGAGATTAAGATCTTCGGCTATGATGATATTTTCCAGGTTCTCTAGATCTGCCAGACTTTTTATGGAATCCCAATAATTTTTTTCTCACCTGCATTGTTACGAGCATACATATTGAATAAACAAATGAACTCCTTAGTTTCTAAATGCTGCATTTTTAAGAAAATCTAATGGGTATTCAGAGTCTCAGAGATTAATGAGAACTTATTAGGATTCCAGAGCGACCCAAGCCCTCCGGAGGCTGCACGGGCAGAAATTGCTTGCGCTCCGCTTTTATTCCAAAATTTTTTACTTGCTTGGAGGAAAGTTGCATCCTCCATTTTGGTCTCATGGATGAGGAGGATATACAGGGCTTCCAATCTTATTAAACTTTTCATTGCTTCTTCCTTGGCTCTAGTGCCCATACCCCTACAATTCCAGGAGACTATCTTCATCATTTATTTTTGTTGTGGTGGGCTCCCTTAGAGCCCTGAGATTGGTTCCTCGTTGTCTTCGGGGTTTTTGCCAATAGCTTCTCTAGAGTTGGCTGGCTGCCTTGAAGCTTGTCCTTGTAGGTTTCTTGTTCTCTTTTTTCCCTTGCAAACTTGTGTCCTCTTGTGGATCTTCTGGGAGAGGATTAAGAGTCTCCTATTTCTCCTTCTTCTTATGATTCCTCAGATTCTTGGGTTTCCTCCTCCTCTTCTGAGATCTTCCCTTTGGATATCTCTGTTACACTTCCACTTTTGATGGAGGGGGAAGCTTTAGATGGAGAAATTTCCTTTGGGATCTCTACCTCTTGGGAGATCATGATTTTAGATCCTAGAAGCTCGAATTTTTTCCCTTGACCTTCCATGGTTGGTTTCTGAGCAGGGCCCGTCTGTGGAGCTTTAGCATTTGCGTTTGCAGTCTTCTTGTGAGAGATTTTGGTGTGCTTTACCTGGTTCTAGCCCTCTTCTTTCCATTTTTCTTCCACACTGTTGGACGAACAGTCTTTGGCAAAATGGCCATAGACGTGGCACTTCCGGAATTTGAAGGGAAACTACTTATAATCAAGTTTCTACACATAAGTCGAGGGACTTACGATTATTTTGATGGCTTCCGGGAGCCCGGTCTCTAGATCTACCTCCACGTAAATTCTGGCGCAGTCATACTGATCTTTGTTATTAGCCTTGTCTATAAATTTGCCTAGGGTGTTGCTTATGTGCTTCAGAGAATCCCAATTCCAACAGTGCACTGGAAGGTTGGGGAGTCTCACCCACACCGGGACTATTGTGGGCACATCCACTACCGGATTGAAGTCTGGCATCCATTTATTCAAATACAATCCTTGAGGGCCCATGAAGTAAGGTCCATTTCGGAAAATCAGACCCTTGTCCTCTTTTACAGTGAACTCAAACAAAAAGTAGTCTCTCCTGAGAAAGTATGAGGTTAGTTTGTCTTTTATCAAGGGTGCCCAGTTCCTGGTGACCCAGTTCTCTGTGGATTTTGGGGAAGGCTAGAGCCTTGTGAACTGGCCAACAAGGGCACGATCTGCAAGAGACAGGGCAACTTGGATCAGCCCTTCTGGCGGGAGGGTAATCTCAGGAATGTCGTCCAGCTTCTTCACAAACTTTGTAGCTTCCACTTTCTTCTTCTTGGGCAAGGAAGCCAACGGGGTTTTGAATGCTTTAGAGGCAGAGGGTAGAGGGGTAGAGATGGGAGGCCCCTGAGGAGTACCCAACGCCTCCATGAGGACAAGCGATCTTGGAAGTCCCAGCCAAGGCAAGGCGGCGACGGCCTACAGCGCAAACCAAACCCTCAGCAGGAATGCACGCAGCTGTTGTAGATAACCAAAGGGCTATTTTTGCCCCTAACCAACATCTCTTTATCTCTAAATTATTGTTGACACTTAACAAATACTTGAAAAATATTACCCTCCACCAAAAATATCTAGTCTCATCACTTGTAAGTTAACCCCCAAAAGGTTAAATCAACAAATGAGTAAACAAAATATAAAAATTATGTAATCTTTTTATAAAATAATACGAAGTTAAGACACTTTAACAATGTGACAATAATTATAATCTCTATATAATAAGGGCAAAAATAAAATAATACACACACACACACACACACATATACCTCACCCTCTAGCACATAGGGAAAGGTAAGATATTCGTCAAGACTCAAAGTCATTACAATAATACACTCAATATGAGCTCAAAGGGAATTAAACCTAGATGGCAAGAATAATATTCATCCCAACCACCCAAAATAAATCTAATTGACAAATAAAATATTACACTTTTTGTGTTAGTTTGTCCACAAACTGAGAGGACTAACTTGTGCCTTGAGAACCCACAACCCGAGGGGCATCTAAGCTGCCAAATCGCCCAGGGATCACACCTAGCTTGGAACACATGAACATGTACTCATGGCTAGACTGCATTGACATCTGAACTTCTCAAATGTCCTGCATCATAGTCTTCCACTTATTTGTACCTTATGATTGCATTTATATTGCCTCAATATAATACATACTGTTTTTTTTTACTTAAAAAAAAAAAAAAAAGAAAAAGAAAAAAAAGAAAGAAAGAAAGAAAAAGAAAAAGAAAAGAAAAGAAGAAGAAGAAGAAGAAAAGAAAAAAAAGAAGAAAAGAAAAGAAAAAAGAAAAAAGAAAAAAGAAAATACTTATGGCTAGATTTATACTCATAAGGTGTTGATCTAGTGACTTTTTTACCACAAAATGCCTCAACACAACACTGTATCACCAATTAGTCTACATCCTATTGACAATAAATGAAATATTACTTTATAAATACTATATTTTTACATTGTTCAACATTTATAATTATTTTATTTAGTTGAAAATTATTTATAAATTAGTATTATAAAAAAATAGAATTTGAAACCTTGTTTAATGATTTATGCACCCCAGAAGACTTTATAAATACTATATTCTTACATTGTTCAACATTTATAATTATTTTATTTAGTTGAAAATTATTTATAAATTAGTATTATAAAAAAATGGAATTTGAAACCTTGTTTAATGATTTAATGCACCCCAGAAGATGAATTTTTTTTAAACACAATTTCACCATTAATTAAACTTTAATTATGAAATATTTATAATTCCCCCTTATTTTTAACTTCTTTAATATATTTATCATTCTTCTATCCATATTAATAACATATTATTAAACTCTACAATGAACAACCATAAAAAGTGATTCTTTCATAGTTCTTTTCTTTTTACTTTAAAGCTACACATATTCCACTGTAATAATATCAAGCATTTTCTTTTAATATTCATATTCCACTCTAATGATATCAAGCTTTTCTTTTAATATTCGCATTCCTTGTGCTTTTGCACGTTTGTGGGTCAAAGAGATTTTTTTATAGGCGCAATAAAATAATTGCGTTGCTCCAAGACATAGGAAAGAAGTCCACTACAAATAAAAGGAAAAAAAATCCTAATACGTAAAAGAAAGAGAAAGTTTAATTTCAATTTTATAATTTGATAGTTATGTATGGTTTTTTAAAAAAAGAAATGGGTAATTTGTATTGATTAATTTGGTAAACGAGTGACTACTTTTACATTTATGGATTGTTTATCATTTATTGCATTTCAAAGTGGTTTAAAAAGAAGTCTAGCTTATGTCTAACTATATCTTAGACATGATTTAACATATTCTCCAAAATATATCACTATATTATCGTTTTTCACCACATTTAAACAAAATAAAGAGAGATTCTTACATAAATTTACATTTTTAGTGTCCTGTTGTTTACTAGCGCATTCCCATTCTCCTTCACTGAATGCATTGGGATTTCTAGATTCATCTTCTCCTCAAGCTTGCCTAGAAGATTAAAATCAAGAGAGGAAGGCTCCTTTAGTCCGAAGACCTCCTTGAGGATGCCTACAACAACCATTTCAATCATCACCTCTATCGCATCGACCTTCAAACTAAGATTGTCAACCTTGGTGGCCAAATTTTCCACTGTTAATCGAAGCCACTTCACATCCTCCCATAGTTCCTCTAGCTGTCGCATTATCAATGAGAAGTGTGGTCAAGCTTCCAACACTATCTGCTCCCCAACTCTATCCAATTTGGCGAGGTTAACTGCCATTGTGACCTTTGACTGTACCCTCTTGGGATTTTCACCACCTTCAACATTTGGAGAGGCCATGCTCTCAGATAGGTGAAATTTCACTGTAATTCTGAGCAACTCCATCCCTATAGTTCTTAATTTATAGTTGGGAATGTTTCCAATTCCTTTCCCCACTGCCATCATATCACATTGAAAGTCTTTGAACTATGTTTACCTTCTGATTTCACCTAAGTCCTGCAGCAAATCGTTCACCCAAAGTTCAAGCTCTCCACATTTACTTCGCATAAAAGGGAATGAGGTACTTTGCTGGTAGATTTTATGTCCTGAGGTGTATTCGCATGTTGGATGACAACATTTGTCCTTAAGGATGACAAATGCCTTCTTCATTAACCACCTAAGAGGGCACTCTGTCATATTGTCGATACCAAGAGTCGTTGCTCCAAGAATATCATTGATGGCTCAAATATATTATTAATTAAGGTCATGATAGGCCTTGGGGTTTGTTTCTTCCAATTTAACTTTAGGATTAATGTATCCCCAACTTCCATTATATTATACCATCCATACATCATCGAATGATGGATCGCCTTGATCCAAGAGAAGAACACCTTGTTCAAGTTGTGTTCCTTTGTTGGTCCGTTCGTCTGCAATTTGATTATTCTCTCTTTTAATATGGAAGAATGATATAGAGTCATATTTTTGGATTTGCCTCCTTATTCGAGTATCTAAGGGAGATGATTCTTTCTCATTGGAATCTTTGACTTTGTGAAAATTTTGAATGATTAACATCGAATCTCCCATTACAACAAATTGGCAAATGCATCTTGCTAATGCTAACTTCACACCTTGCGAAAGAACTAATGCTTATGCCTGGTTATCAGAGGATTTCCCCAACCCCCATGCAAATTTAATCTCTATTTCTTCATCGAGGCAATGAATTACCCCTCATGCCCGTCCCTCCCCACAACTTGATAGTTATGTTAACATTTATTTTTACTTTTAATTTTAGTTATGTTAACATTTACTTTTAAATTTTAAAAGCAATAAAAATTATTATAGTTAAATGATTGTTAGTAATGTGAACATTTGTTGCACCGAGAGGCGCTCTATTACCCAATATAGGGGAGATGTGTAGACATAATGTAAGATTGTATATCAACATTTTTTTAAATGTTAGGATATATATATTATAATATATATATGTCGGCTTCATATGTTTTAATTAAGATTCAAATTAAAACCTATATAAATATAAAATGTAAAATGTACACGAACATCAAATAATTTTATCTGACAATGATCTATCTCGGACATCTTAATTTATAAAAGAAAAATTAAGGAACAAGAATTAATAAATTGATAAATATAAAGTACAAAACCATAGGCTATAATAAAACCACGAGTAAAAAATAATAGATTAAATCAATCTAAAGTTCAAAACTATTGGCTATAACCAAACCATGGGCAATAACACTTTTTCTCAAGAGCTATTTTAACACAATCAAATTCAATGACTAAAAATGAATGGTTTATTAAGTAATAGACTCAAGTGATATCTATATATAATATTTAATTTAATAGAAATTAAAAAAATTCATAATTACACGGAAAGTGTTCACTTATTGAGTTGGTTGGAAAACGTTGTTCACCCAACCCAATCATCACATTCCATTTTCCTCCTCCTTTGTCCAATCGTTTTTTACCACGTCGCCTTTTTACCACATCCCTGGTGTCACCCATCATTGGTGACATCAGACTAGATTAGGCTCAGTTCAAGTATCCTGACAATCATTTATGCACACGATACCTCTAGGTAAGACCTCGACGTCCACTTTCCCAAAGCAAGCGCTCATGGCCTTGTGTCATTACATTTCGCCCTGCATGTTGCCGCTGAGACTCTTCAACTCCTCATCGAGAACCTCGTGGAGGCGTTCTCTATAGAACGAGGCCACATGTAAATTAAAGATATGAGCACATTCATATTTTTGAAAAATTATAAAGAAACAAGGCAGGAAATGCAAAGAAAACACAACATTATGTACCTACGATCAACCATAGCCATTGTAGACGACAAAAAAGCGCAGCGCCTGAACGCTCTTTGTTGAGATTTTCTATTTATTAAATTTGGCAAAAATCTCATGTAGGTGACAACAATAGGATTTGTTGCTATATTAGCTCCATTTATTCTTGAGGAGGAGTTATTGCATCCTATATTTGTTGTGAGAGAATTTATGATTCAGTTTTATACTCCCAGCTATAAAAAATGTAAGCCCGTTGAGGATGGTGTGAGTGAGTTGAGAGTGTGTGTGAGAAATTAAATGTTGTAATGTCTTGTTGAATAATAATATTGTCGATGCCTCTATTTGGTGGATGTAGCTCAAATTGGTTGGGTGAACCACGTTAAATCTTTGTGTTATTTTTATGATTTTGTGTGTGCTGTGTATGCTTTTTTAAAATTTCCGTTGCGCATTGTTTGCTCCAACAATTGGTATCAGAGGATGTTGTGGAGCTGGTACGTGTGACAGAGACGCCAAGTCTGCTGCGGAAGGTGGAGCTTTGTCATTGGTGCGGTTTTGTCGGGAACAGTCGCGCCAATTTTGAGCCAAAGGAAGGATTGGTGCAATTTATTTAGGAACAGGTGCACTCATTGGCGCGGTTTTGAGCTTTATACTCGAGCCAGTGCGCCAAAATCCCAATTGGTGCCGAAACGCAAGGATTAAGCGCGCCAATTTCATGACTCGCGTGGATTTTGTTTGTGGCGCGGATCTTTCGCTGTCAAGGAGCGCCAAGCATTTTTCTCTTTAGAAAATCTGCAATTTGTACGTCATAAGCATTTTATTATAAGGTAAAGGCATTATAGTATAAGGCAAAGGCATTTTAAATAAAAACTTCATTTATTAAAAAGTTGGAATTGGAGATTTTGTTTGTTACAACAAGGCAAAAACTCAAAGTGCTTGTTTTGAGATCGAGAAGTTCAATGGCAAAAACAACTTCGAAATCTGGAAAGTGAAGATGTATGATCTACTCGTGCAACAAGGTGTGGCGAAGGCTTTGTTGGGAAAAGCCAAACAACCTTACACCATGACAGATGATGAATGGAACGACTTGGATGAAAGAGCACTGAGCGGTATTCGACTGTGTTTGGCGGATGATGTTTTGTTTAACATCGTGTCAGAGAAAACTGCTGTTGGTTTGTGGACAAAGCTTGAGAAGCTGTACATGACAAAATCCTTAACCAATAGGATTCTTCTGAAGTGACAGTTGTACAGTTTGCGCATGAAGGAAGGTACATCTATTACTGATCATTTGAATACCTTTAATACTCTCTTGGTGCAGTTAGAAAGTATAGAAGTAAAATTTGAATCAGAAGATAAAGCTATAACTTTATTATGCTCGTTGCCCGAGTCATGGGACCATTTTATTACTTCTATAAGTCTTAGTTCATCAGAAACCCTTGAGTTTGATGATGTTGTTGGAGCTTTGTTGTCCGAAGAGACAAGGAAGAGGTCAAATTCAGAAACCTCTACATCAGAAGCAATGATGGTCAGAGGTCGTTCTAAAGAAAGATGCTTCAGTAAGCACAACGAATCGCGTTCAAAATCGAAAGGGAAGAATAGTAAGGTAAAGTGCTGGTTTTGTGGCAAATCGGGACATTTGAAGAAGGACTGTTGGAAGAGACAACAAACATCCAAAGAAGACTCTACGACAGAGAAGAAAGAAGCAAACACGACAGATACAGGTTTGGCATCCGTTTCAGGTATGAGTGACGAAGTGTTATCAGTTAATTTGTCTAATCATGATCAACATTGGCTGTTAGATTCTGGTGCATCAAATCACATGTGCATTCATAGAGAATGGTTCAAAACTTATAAATCAATCAATGATGGAGTAGTTTACATGGGAAATGATGCCACATGTAACATTGTGGGAATTGGAAGCATCTAGCTTAAAATGTTTGATGGGACAAATAAAATTCAACTGATGTAAGACATGTACCTGAATTAAGAAAAAACCTCATTTCTCTAGGAGTACTAGATACTAATGGATATAAAACTTTTATTCATGGTGGAGTAATGAAAGTTTATAAAGGAATTTTACTAGTAATGAAAGCAAAGAAGGTTGGAAATCTTTTTTCAGTTAGAAGGAAGAACAGAGTCAGATCATGTTTCTACAATGTCTGAAAATGATAGTAATTCTATTCGTTTATGGCATCAAAGGTTGGGCCATATGAGCGAAAGAGGTTTAAAGATTTTATCTGATCGTAAGTTACTTCCTAATTTAAAGTCTGTTAAGTTAGATTTCTGCAAACATTGTCTGTTTGGGAAACAAAGCACGCAGAAGTTTAAAACTGGAAAACATACTAGTAAGGGAATCCTTGATTATATCCATTCTAATGTTTGGGGTCCGTCTCCTACAACCTCATATGGAGGATCATCATATTTTGTATCTTTTATTGATGATTTCTCTAGAAAAGTGTGGGTCTACATGTTAAAGAAGAAGTCTGATGTATTTACAATTTTCAAACAGTTTAGAGCATTAGTTGAAAACATCACTGGAAGAACCATTAAATGTTTAAGAACTGACAATGGTGGTGAGTTTACTTCAAAGGAATTTGACAATTATTGCAAGGACGCTAGGATCGAAAGAAATAAGACCACTGTATATACTCCTCAGCAAAATGGAGTTGCTGAACGCATGAACAAGACTCTTTTAGAAAGAGCAAGAAGTATGCTTAGTAACGCCAATTTGCAGAAGGAATTGTGGACAAAAGCGATTTCTACAGCTTGTTATTTGATAAATCGATCACCATCAACTGCAATAGGATGCAAAATTCCTCAAGAGGTATGGAAAGCATCCTTGTGATTATTCTAAACTAAAAGTTTTTGGTTGTGATGCATATGCTCTAGTTCCGAAACATCAGCATTCTAAATTAGATCCTAAATAAAAAAGATATATCTTTGTTGGATATGGTGATGTGACTAAGGGATACAGATTGTGGGATCCTACTACTCACAAGATCATCATTAATAGAGATGTTAAATTTAATGAATCCTCACTTGAAAATTCAGATGTAGATGATAAATGGAAACAGGATAATGTATCTAAGCTTCAACACATTCAGTTTGAAACCAGTTCAAATACTGATGATAGTCAAGATGAACAAGTTTCAGATGCAGATCATGAACAAGTTTCAGATGTAGATCATGAACATGTTTCGATGCAGATCATGAAGAAGTTCCTACAGATAATAATCAGCAAATTGTGGAAGTACCAGAAACATCTTTAAGGAGGTCCACAAGAATCAAACGTCCTGCTAAAAGGTATGATGATTATGTTACTTCAGTTGCTTTAACCACTAATGATGATGAACCTTTGTGCTATTAGGAAGCTGTAGAAGGTTCTAAAAGTGAAAAGTGGAAAGAAGCTATGAAGGACGAGATGATGGCATTAGTCAAGAATGGCACATGGGATCTGGTAGAACTTCCTAAAGATAGAAAAACTGTGGGATGTAAATGGGTTTACAAATTGAAAAGGGGCGTTGATGATACAAAGGACAAGTACAAAGCAAGGCTGGTCGCAAAAGGTTTTTCTCAGAAAGCAGGCATTGATTTTCATGAGATTTTTTCACCAATTGTAAAAATTGTTTCAATTCGAATTGTATTAGCATTAGTTTCTTTACTTGATTTAGAATTACAACAACTAGATGTTAAAACTGCATTTTTACATGGAGATTTAGATGAGGAGATTTACATGGAACAACTGGAAGGGTTTGTTCAAAATTGCAACAAGAAATTTGTCTGCAATCTCAAGAAATCATTGTATGGTCTGAAGCAGTCGCCTCGACAATGGTACAAGAAATTTGATTCTTTCATGATGAGTCAAAATTATATAAGAAGTGAATATGATCATTGTGTTTATTTTAAACAATTAAGTAATGGAATGTTCATTATCTTAGTGTTGTATGTTGATGATATGCTTTTAGCAAGCAAAAGCATAATAGAGATCAACAGGTTAAAGGCTCAGATGTCTAAGACATTTGATATGACAGATCTAGGAGCAGCAAGACATATTTTGGGCATGGAGATTTTTAGAGACAGGAGTAATGGTAAGCTGTGGCTATCACAACAGAAGTATATTGAGAAAATACTCTTGAGGTTTGGTATGAACAATGTGAAGCCTGTGTAAGTCCCTTTAGCTTCCTATTTTAAGCTTTCTTCTAGTTTATGTCCTAATACAAATGAAGAAAAAGAATATATGTCTCGAATTCTGTCTGCCAATGTAGTAGGTTGTTTGATGTATGCGATGGTTTGTACTCGACCAGATATTTCACATGCAGTTGGGGTTGTCAGCAGGTATATGGCAAATCCAGGAAAAGAACACTAGTCAGCAATGAAATGGGTGCTTCGGTATTTGAGAGGCACAAGTGATTATTGCATCACTTATAACAGGAGTAGTGAATTTGTTTGTGGATATGTTGATTCCGATTTTGCAGGTGATTTGGATAAGAGAAGGTCACATCAAGGGTATGTCTTTACTCTTGCAGGTGGAGCTAATCAGCTGGATGTCAAAGCTACAAAAAATTGTTGCTTTATCCACTACTGAAGCAGAATACATAGCTGCTTCTCATGCTTGCAAAGAAGCGATTTGGTTGAAAGGTTTGTTTGGTGAGTTTGGTAGGTTACAGGACAACATCAAGTTATTTTGTGATAGTCAAAGTGCAATACATTTGGCTAAGAATCCGGCCTATCATAGTAAATCAAAGCATATACCGATCAAGTACTATTTTGTAAGACAGGTTATCACTGAAAGGGGAGTCTCTCTTGAAAAAGTGCATACAAAGGAAAATTGTGCAGACATGTTCACGAAACCAGTTTTGTTAGAGAAGCTACGTTGGTGTCTGGCTTCTCTTGGCTTGCAGGAAAGATAAAATAATAAAGAAACAAGGTATCAGGCTAATTGTTGTCAAGGTGGAGATTGTTGAGATTTTATGTTTATTAAATTTGGCAAAAATCTCATGTAGGTGACAACAATAGGATTTGTTGCTATATTAGCTCCATTTATTCTTGAGGAGGAGTTATTGCATCCTATATTTGTTGTGAGAGAATTTATGATTCAGTTTTATACTCCCAGCTATAAAAAATGTAAGCCCGTTGAGGATGGTGTGAGTGAGCTGAGAGTGTGTGTGAGGAATTAACTATTGTAATCTCGTGTTGAATAATAATATTGCCGATGCCTCTGTTTGGTGGATGTAGCCCAGATTGGTTGGGTGAACCACGTTAAAATCTTTGTGTTATTTTTATGATTTTGTGTGTGCTGTGTATGCTTTTTTTAAATTTCCGCCGCGCATTGTTTGCTCCAACACTCTTTGTATTGCTTTCATTTTTTCTGTAATTAAAATTTGTGAGAATTGAAACCTTGTTCTCCATTTCTCTTCGCCTTCCATAGACCGACAAAAAAACATGTTTTGGAAATATATTATCAACACCTACACTAAAACCATCGGTTCTCTCCACGACCTCTTCTTTGAGTCCTCTCGATCAATAGTTTTGGATTCACTCTATCAATTATTATGGGATCACTAAAGAGTTTGGCCACGAACTAGTTTTGATGACCCTAAATTCGTCATGCAATTCTTCCATATTTACTCACTCTGACGCCAGATTGGACTTCTAGTTTGTAAACCTTTCCTCTAGAACACCTATGTATCGAACACATTCCAGTCCAACTCTAACTTGACTCTTCGAATCTTGATTCAACCTGGATACATATTTCAAATCTGGCTCAGTTACATTTCACGAATCTAATGAGATTGTATATGGCTAGACCGGAAACGTCCTCCCTTTCGATTGTCAAGAAGTCTTATTATTCACGGTCCTCGCGCTAGGTAAGTCCAGGAATGCTACCTCTTAGCAATAACAATGAATTGCTTTATATACGTAGCTTTGTCATGATTCAATGGTTCTCTACTTGGGTATAGTGAGTCCAACTACAAGATGGTTTACACGATATGTAAACAGGAAATGAATCAAAATTCATTCTATTAACCAGGGCAGTATAATTATAGAGGCTTACATAGATTTCTACGGCTCTCAACTTACTCGAGCTTTGTTATTTGAGTTGATCTCTTTGTTTTGAGACTCTCTTTGCCTCCTATCTGAACTATATCTTACAAGCTGTCAACTCTAATTTCCCACGCCTCTCTCAGGAATGTGCAAACATCTACACTTAAATAAGAGAGTTGCTTAAACACACCCAGGATTTGCTTCGCTCGTTAATGGAAAAACCATAAGGTCTTCCTTTTCTTCATTTCCGGATGGCGTGGCATTGTTTGTGGTTGGATCCAACTTGACTCCAACCCCAGACATTGAGCTCTCGATGGCATTCACACAATCCCTGGAAAAATCACGGTAAAAAATGGTAAATTTAAGTATTTTTCATGACGTGTCAGTGGGATTCGTGATGGGAGACATTACGATGAGCTTGAATTTCTGAATCTCCATGTGCCTTCGCTTGGTTGCACAAGACATGGGCTCGCATGGAAGCATATTTTTCTTCACTATGCTACACGGGCTCTTGCAGGCCTCTAGGTCTTCCATAACATAAAAACCTCAATATATACTGACTTCACAAAATGCTCTTCACTGACAGACAACAAGGAAAAAATCCTTCAAGCTCAAAAACTGCGCTTTCAAACCCTAGTCTGCCAATTCAACAAAAACGACCTCAAAATGAAACATTTCAAACTTTCTCAAGCTCTATGCAGAGACAAGAAAAATTAGAAGTGAAAACTAGACACGTGTCGCTCTCTCTCCCAAGATCTCCTTGCATGAAAAACACAATGCGAAAGAGCAGGAAGTGATTAGTGTTTATTGTGTGACAAAGCAGCCTTATGAATAATCATAATATTAATAATGATTTTACCATGTGCCTCTCTCACCATCGTCTATTTCTATAAATTTTCTCTTGGTTGCATTAGAGGTTTCCCTATGTTAGATGTCAAGAGATTGACAAATAGCACATCCTTTTTGTGCTTTGTTCTTCCCTCGAGTACATAATTTTACCTTTTAAGGAAAGGCATTTGAATAGTTTTTCCTTTACAAGCTAGTTTTTATTTAGTGGTATGCATAAGTGAAAGTGATGTATGTATCTCTTTCGATTTGTAGTGATAAAAAAATTTGGTGCTCATTTTTTCTATCCCCTTTATTGCATGTCGATTCAGTTCATAATAATGTTTTTTTTAACGACCTCATTATCATTAGTATGTACCTATTGACCTTATATTTATTAACTTATTTCCTAGACCAGCAACCTTTCCACAACATGTTTTTTTTTTCAACAATAATATATATTTCATTGACAGATATACCCTTATGATTTTTGTCTCTTTTGGAATACTAACCAAATCCTTCATTTAATGGTTCTTGGATTATGGATTATGTTTTATATTGTCCTTAATGGATAACTGGTTCCTGCGTCAATTTCCTTAACTGTCTCATGTTCCATGCATATTTCCATATATAAAGGTCCATCTATCATTATTTGGTTCGAAGAATTGCAAATGTTCTAAGCTTAGTTTGCTCTAACTTTTTATGACGTTTCACCTTTTCTTTAAAATGATGATGATTTGATTTTATTCCTTACAAATTAAAGCTAGAGAAAAACTGCACTAAACATGAAATGATGGGTAATAAATAGGTACAAGCAGTTTGGGAAATTCACTCCTTTGGGAGGCGAATAAACAACTCCAGAATTACCCGGGGACTAGGCTTCCATTGGTCATAACAGTGAATGGCTTTGGTACTTTGTTTATGCCAGGCATGTCTTGATCTCTCTTATATGCATGTTACTTGTATATCACTTCTATATTTCAGGGTATCTTGCAATGATCTTCATTTTATCCACACACTAGCTTACTTCAATGTTTTTGGAATTTTCAACAAACAAGTTCGCTGGCGTACAAGAACACTTGTAATTTTTTTATTAGCCAAAGAGGTTCATTTTTAGAAGGGATTCAAGCCTCATGTGATAGAAGACATATTGCCAATTCATTTACTTATCATTAAAAATGCTTTGTTTTGAAGGGCCTGTAAACTTAATGTAATAGCCCTGGTGAAAATTCCATGTAATAAATGTTAAAAACAATAACCACAGATGACAAGGACACTTATTCCAAGGTGAATGTTGGGCAAGACATCTTAGGGGGTGTTCATTTGATTGTTTATGGCTAAGGAAATGGGTTGGAAATAATGGAAATTAGGAGAAAAAGAGGTGAAAGGTCATAAGTTGCATGTGAGGAGGAAAATGAAGGAAAATAATGGAAAATGAAGAAAATAGAGGCCTCATTCATAAAAAGAATTATGAGGATCAATTGGTAAGATTTTGTCGGTTTAGCTTTGGATCTCTCTCATTATTCTCTCTCTCTCTCTCTCTCTCATACTCTTGGACACTTAGAGTTTTCTTGGAGCACTTTGGCATTGAAGAAAGAAAGGCAAAGAAGGCAAGAGGAACCAAAGATCAAGCAGGGAGAGGCAGGATCAAGCAGCTACAACAAGCTTCATTGCAGGTATTAACTTGCATGTGTATTTTTCCTTGCTAGATTTGGCATGCATGGTATTGCATGGGTTTCTTTTCTACCATGGCATGGGTTTTGCCAGGTGTGACAATATTTTCAGCATAACCTTGCCATTTCCTGATAGCTTTGATGAGATCGTTTCTCTCATGTGTTTTGTGGGGGATGGTCAGATTGGATACGAAGCTGAGTGGGGTGGATCTCCAAATTGATAAACACATGGTGGTAGTGGTCCCTAAACCAGACTGAGGATGCATGAAGCCACCAGCCTAGTAACCCCTGAACCAGACTGTGGGTTGCAGTAAAGCCAGATTGTGTGCCTCGGTGGGCCTAGGAATCCTTGTTGGTGAATGACGGGATATATGGTAAAGCCAAGAGCTAGATTTTCTCTCTGTTGGGCCTAGTGATTCTGGGATGGAATGCATGGTAAAGAATGGAGAGTATGCCTAGCTGTAGGGCCTAGTGATCCATGGATCAGATTGTGGATGCACGATAAAGCCTGAGAGACTAGGAGACACTCAAATTCCTCACGGTGTAGGTGAAGAACTCCGGTGGCATCCAAATTGATTGGTGTTCTTGATGTGTTCTAAGAGTTCCACATTCATGCATGGAATATGGCATGAGGGTGATTAGCTGAAGAGAGACTTGGCTCAACCAATCTATGGTCGGGTGGAACGTGGTAGTCCCATCACCTGTTGGTTCATTGCATTATTAATGAAAAAATCATTCCCTTGATTTTCATGTACAAATGTACTGATGTATATATGGATTTTGATGGCTGATATTTTTATTGTATTTCTGTTACTATTGTGTTGTTTATATGCAAATTTACCCCGGAGGGTGTTACAGAGTGGTATTAGAGCTTCCAGGTTCAAACACTTGGACTGGATGGGCTCTTTCATAGGTGAAATGAAGAACAAAGGTTAAAGTTTAGAGCTTTCTGTCATATCTGTTATAAATTTTCTTTTGTGGCATATTAGAAGTTGAAAATTTGTACATATTGAAGGTAAATCCCAGTGATAATGTGGTAAAAAATTCATATATTAGTTCACAATACTTTAGGAATTATGATATAAGGAAGATGACCTTCCTGAATGCACTTTTAAACAAGCCATATTGGAATTTATGCAATAACTCATTTTTTGTAGGTTTTCAATTGAAAATTTGTCCACATTGAGGGGACATACCATTGGTTATGTGGTAGAGATTTTAGACATTGGGTCACAATATTTTAGGAGATATGAGTAGACGGAGTCGAGCCTTCTTAATGCTCCTAAAATCAGGCCTCAAACAGGTCATGCAGACATTTTTGTTATAACTTTCTTCTGGGCACTCTCAGGAGCTGTATTTTTTTATATAATGAGGGGAAATCCCATTGATATTGTGATAAAAAGTTCAAGTATTCATTTGCTATATTTTAGGATATATGACGAGTGAAAGTCGAGCTTTCTGGATACTCCTAGAATTGTGCACCAAATATGATTGTGTTGGTATTTTTGTTATAACTTTTCATCTATGAAACCTCAAAGGTTGAAACTTGAACCATAATGAGAGAAAATACCACTGATCACATGGTTCAGTTTCCATAACTTGTACTACTACAATTTAGGATATATGCATTGAAGCATTCACTATATTAGTTTGCGTGCAAAGTGTTTGATGAAATGCTTAAATGGTTCAATGATTAATTGCATACAAATTGTTTGATAAAATGCCCCATTGAGTATGTTGTTTGTGGTTGGGGATAATATTGATGTGTAATAGTATTTTTGCAGTTGATATATTATTACTTGTATGCAAATAGTTTGCATCTAAAGTGTTTAAAGAAATGCTTACATGCAAATGTAATAGCATGGTAGTTTTTGAATTAAGACTTCTGTGATCCATAATAATTTTACCAGCATCTTTCGGTAAAAATCACATAAGAAAAGATTATCGTCTACGCGTTTCAAACCAGCCAATGTGGTTCATCTTCAGGACAAGACGAGGAACCAGATCCAGGCAATGTAATAAATAGATGTAGAGGGCCTCTAACTAGCCGTTAGGGTCAACAACTAGTTTGACTAAGGCAAGAAATTAGAAAAGGTTATAATTAGAAAAAATTCTCGTCGATGCATTTCAAACCAGCCAATGTGGTTCATCTTGAGGACAAGATGAGGAACCAAATCCAGGCAATGTAATAAATAGATGTAGAGGGCTCCTAACTAGTCGTTAGGGTAAACAACTAGGTTTGAGTACATAGATAACATGAAGGCTTGGATAGTTGTCTTTAGCTTGAAAGGTAAAGCATACGTCTAGTGGGAAGATGTTAAGTGGGTTAGGGAAATCAGGACAAATGACTTGAGTTGGTAGGAATTCAAGAGGCTTTTCAGGAAGAAGTACTTGTCAGAAAGGTACTACGATAGCAAGGCTAAAGATTTCTATGAGTTAAAGATGGGGTCAATGACAAACGAAGAATATACAACCAAGTTTCTTGAGTTATTGAGGTATGTATCATATCTTACTTATGAGAAGGCTAAGGTTCAAAGATTTGTCAGTGGTTTTCCATTAGTATTTAGAGATTAAAGTGAGTATGATGAGTGGGAAACTGAAGCATTTCTATGAGCAATCAAAGCATAAGAATGAATCTCAACATGGATGGAAAGGAAAAGATAAAGGTAAAGGTAAATGGAAGCCTAAGAGGACAAGGCCTCAACATGCAGATAGGAAAAAAAAATGTGGCACCGCAAAAGAGATTTAATGTAGCTAGACAGGGATATGGGCCATAGCAACAGCAGAAACAACATAGAGGTGAGGGCACTGGTCGGTTGGAGTGCTGGACATGTGGTGAAGAACACCTTAGGAGAGATTGTCCACATCATCAGGGTGAAAGGCCTAAGATATAAAGTGCACAGTAGGCGCAGATTGTTGGGGATGTTGGCAAAAGTATTCCATGTATCTATGCAGCAGTGGACAATGGGTAAGCAGAACACCAAGCATCTATCATTGAGATGTACGGTAAGCTTCGTGATCAAGTTATTTCTACTTTGATGACCTTGGATCTAATTATGGCTATGTTAGTCCTAGCTTGGTGGATAAGTGTGGGTTGAATAAGGAGTCACATGCAGAGTCTTGGTTAGTGTAGTTGGCTACAAGTACAAAGAAGAAAGTTCATCATTGGGTAAGAGCTTGTGCATTTGATTTGAATGGTATGCTTACAACAACACATTTGAATGTATCACTGTTGGGTTCATACAGTATGTTATTGGGCATGGATTGGTTGTATCTTCATAGAACCAAGGTTGATTGATATGCCAAAGCTATTAAGTGTGTTGATGACAATGGGGAAACAAGAATCTTGCAAGGTAAGAAGAAAGCCACATCAATTAGGATGGTGACAACTATGCAAGCAAAGCGTAGCCACAGGAAAGGGTGCAAGCTATTTTCCGTACACATTTCTAATGATAAGGGTAAGGAGGCGGAGGATGCAGATGTATTGAACAGGTACCTAATGTTGTAGCAGTTCAAGGATGTATTTCTTGAGGACATTATAGAGTTTCCACCTCACAGGGAGGTAGACTTTTCGATTGAGTTAGTGCCAGGGGTAGCTCCAACATCAAAGGCACCTTACAGGATGAGCACACTTGAGCTACTTGAGTTAAAGTTACAATTGAAGGAGATGTTGGACAAGGGGTACATTAGACAAAGTGTATCACCTTAGGGTGCACCAGTCTTATTTGTGAGAAAGAAAGATGGTACCCTTAGATTATGTATTGACTACAGGCAATTGAACAAAGTTGCTATCAAGAACATATACCCTTTTTCCGAGAATTGATGATCCAGGTGGATATTGGTGACCACCCACCAAGTCCACTTGGACCCCCAACATTGTTTCTTTTAGCTTTTTAGTTTCCTTAATTGTAGCACAATTTACTATTTTTAGTAGTTTTTCGGGTCCTGAACTTTTGGAGCCATTTTGAGGCCCTGAACGACATTTTTTGGGAAAACTAGGAGCAACATGTGTCCATGGAGTGATTTTGCTCTTCCCAAAGTTGTAGTTCTCAGATAGATCTTTCTAACGAGATATTGTGTGCGTAAAACAAAGATCATATGCCAAAGTTACGACCCCGAGAAGTTGATGTATCAATTTACCCAAATGGGGCCCACAGTTTGGCGTTTCATCTTCTAGGGTTAGGTTTTTGGATGTTTAGGGTTTTCAATTGTTTCTCAACAATAAATATGCCTTCGAGCTTCATTGTAACACAGTTTAGAGGCATGTAGCCACCACATCTCTTCTAAGAGATAAGCTATCATCGCCCTAGCTGGTTTATTTCCATTTCTATTTGTAAGCATATTTCAATGTTTTACATTAACGAAATGAAGTATTATTTTTGCTGCATCTCTGTGTTTATGGTTATATCTGTAATCTGTTGCATTCCTGTTTAAATCCGGATCAGTGGTATCAAAGAGGTCTGCTTTTTCTCTGTTTTTCTTTGCATGTCCCCAACAAGGTCGGGATATAAGGAGTTAGGGCTTGAACTAGTCAAACCTTTGCAAGACCAGCCTCGCAAATCCCAACGGCCTCCCATGGAAAATGAAAAGAAAGATGAGGGGGCAGGAGATCCTATCAAACTATTGCTCGAAGAAGCCCTCGAGCGATAAAGGAATGCGATGATGGACAACTTTGCCCAAATCCTTCAACGGTTACCCAGGGGCGACGCATCGGCTTCCAACAGCTACTCTGGAAATGCCACACCATTTAAGGTACAAGTTAATTTTGAGATCCCCATATTCGAGGGTTAGATAGACGCAAATGTCATCGATAAATGGTTGAATCTGCTAGAGGGTTATTTTTCTGTTCATGATTTTTCTAGTCGGGAAAAAATTATTTTCGCTCTTCTCAAAACGGCCCCCCACATCAAGGATTGGTGGGAAACCTACTACGAGCAGAAGGATGAAAGTAGAGGCTCACTATTTTCAGTCGCACCCACTTGGGATTCATTTCGAGATTCCATCAAGGAGCAGTACTACCCTGTCGAAAGCTATGAGGATCAATACATAAAGTGGACCACGTCGTGGCAGGGAAGGGACCAAGACGTGCTGAAGTTTACCAATATTTTCCATACCCTTCGCACAAAGTTGGGTATCAAGGATTCAGAGCAGCATTTGGTACTCAAATACCACGGCTGCCTGTATAAGTACATTAAGGAAGAAATAGAATTCTTGAACATCTCCACACTCAGCACGGCATACCGATATGCCGTCAACGTCGAGCAAAAGTTTAAACAGAAGAAGCAAGACTTTGGATCTGCGAATTTGAAGCAAGGGAAAGGTGCCCCCAAACCACAGAACAAAGGACAAAGCCAAGGCGAGGTGGGCCAAGACAATCCACCAAAGCTACAAGCAAAGAACAGCGCTGCGAAGCCGCAAAAGGAAACGGGAAAGTGGTGTGAGTTCCATAAGAGCTCCACTCACAACACAAGTGAGTGTCGGGCCAAGCAGTCACTTGTGGCCAAGCTAAAGGTTTCGGAATCAGATGCATGTTCTGACTTTGAGTCAGAACCCGACAAGGGGAATGACAAAAGGAAGCAAATTATCGATGCGGAGCCCAACGCCACTGCTGCCACCACGAAGATCCAAAAGGAGGAACCCGGAGATCCAAAGGAGGAGGAGCGTCTCTTCCACTCTCAGATGTGGGTAAAGGGCTCCCTGCTACAGTTCATTGTCGACAACGGGAGTCAAAAGAACCTCATTTCGGCAGAGGTCGTGAAGCGGTTGGGTTTACCGACCACAACACATCCACGACCGTACACCATCTAGTGGCTTCACCAAGGACAAGATCTTCGCGTGAGCCAGCAGTGTCGCCTTCCATACAACATCAAACCCTTCACGGATGAGGTATTGTGTGACAATGCTCCCCTTGAAGTTTGTGATGTATTATTAGGACAACCATACTTGTGGAAGTGACGTGCTGTGTATGAATCAAGGCCTTGTGTTGTTATTGTTACTTTGGGAAATAAGTTGTACAGGATACCAGAGGTAGCACCGCCTACCGCCATCTCTTTGGTTACTGCAAAACAATGCAGTGAGATCATTTCCAAAACCAGGAATTTTTTTTTCCTGATGATACGCCATCAAGACAAGAATAAGACAGTGGCCATGACCTCCAGACAAGGCCCCTCCTCATGAAAGCTACAAATGGACAAGGTTGTGGAGGAGTACGAGGACATCTTCACCTCCCTCGCAGGGGTTCCTCTGAACTGTCAAGTCAAGCACTCCATCGATCTGACCCCAGGTGCGCCACTGCCTAATGGACCAATCTATCGGCGCTCCATTATGGAGAACGATGAAATCAAGAGGCAGATTCAGGAGATGCTGCAGAAAGGTCACATCCGTCTGAGTTCATTGCCATGTGGGAGCCCGATCGTGTTGGTACAGAAGAAGGATGAGACTTGGAGACTCTGTATTGACTATCGGGCTCTGAACAAGATCATTGTCTGTAATAGTTACCTGATCCCATGGATTGATGACCTCCTGGACCAACTGAAGGGGGCAAAATATTTCAACAATATTGATTTGAAGTCAAGATATCACCAGGTACCAATCGAACCCTCCGATGTGTGGAAGACTACCTTCAAAGCCAAGGAGGGCCTTTTCGAATGGTTGGTTATGCCTTTCAGATTGACGAATTCTCTGACAATCTTCATGAGTCTAATGGATGACATCTTCTAGCCATTCACCAACTCATTTGTAGTGGTATATTTGGATGACATCCTAATCTTCAGCCAGAGTTGGGAAGAGCACCTTCACCACATCCGACAGGTTCTCCAAACACTGTGAAAACACAAGCTATGTGCCAATTTGGAGAACTGCACTTTTGGCATGACCCAGGTTCAGTATCTGGGATACATTATTGATGAACAGGGGGTGCATGTGGATCCAGCCAAGATCCAAGTCATTCGGGATCGGCCATCTCTAACCACTCTAACAGAGCTCCGCAACTTTCTAGGTCTTTCTAACTTCTACCACAGGTTCGTGTTGGTATTTTCTCATATCACTTGGCCCTTGAGTCAAGTCACCAAGGGAGGAGCGAAAGCAAAATTCTTTTGGTCTGAATCTCAACAGAAGGCATTCATAGAGTTGAAAGATCACCTCTGCTCGGCACTAAAGCTTGCATTACCAAACTTGCAACAACCATTTGAGGTCAAGACAGATGCCTCTAACTATGCTATTGGGGCAGTCCTTACTTAACACGGGCATCCAATGGCATATCATAGTGAGACACTTTCAGACACAGTCCAGAAGTATCTCACTTATGACAAAGAGATGTATTCCATTGTGTAGGCCTTCCAACAATGGAAGCATTACATTTTGGGGAAGGAAATGGTCATCCAGACAGACCACCGACCTCTGTAGTTCATACAGACCCAAGGGAAATTGCAAAATGATCACCATCAGAAGTGGTCCACATACCTGTAACAGTTCCATTTGAATATCGAGTATAAGAAGGGTAGCACCAATAATGTTAGAGATTACCTCAATCGACCACCAAACATGGCGTTAACCATCGTGATCAACTCTTGTGGGCATGAGACTTCTGATTGGCCACTTCTCTACAAAAGCGACCCAAAATTTGGCCACACATACCAGACACTCTTGGAGGGTCAGCATGTTCCAGGTTTTCACCTCCAAGATGCCCTGTTATGCCACCTAGGTCACCTTTGTGTCCTTCAAGTGAGCATGCCAAGATGATTTGGGAAGCACACTATAGTCAGCCTGTTGGGCATTTCGGGGTCGAGAAAACGGTGGCAGTACTGTAGAAGTATTTCTATTAGCCGAATCTTCAATAGGATGTTGGGTAGTACATCAAATCATGCACTGCCTGCGCCATTGCCAAACCGACCATCAAGAAGCAAGGCCTCTATACCCCGCTTCCTACCCCTAGTCAACCTTGGGAATCTGTCTCCATGGATTACATGTTAGGCCTTCCTTCCACTAAGCATGGAAATGATTGTGTTTTTGTGGTCATTGATAGGTTCTCAAAGATGGCCATTATGGTGGCCTGCAAGAAGAATATCACAATAGAAGCCACTGCTAAACTCTTCTTTGAATGAGTGTGGGTACACTTTGGGATCCCACAGTCTGTCATCTCAGGTCGGGACAAAATGTTCCTCAGTACATTTTGGTCTAGTCTCTGGTCAATGCTAGACACCAAACTCACTAAGTCCATAGCCTTCCATCCTCAAACTGATGTCCAGACAGAGGTTGTTAATAGGATGATCGTACACATTCTACGCATGTACAACTCAAAGCATCCACGCACATGGGATGAGAGCCTCCCTTATGTTCAACACAACTAGAACCGGGCTCTCCATAGCTCGACTGGCCACAACCCTTTTCAGGTGGGCTTGGGATTCCAACCATTGTGTCCCATTGATGTGGCCATGCCATTTGCAGCTACTCACGCAGATTCGACTCATGTACAGTCCGAAACAGATAAAGCAAACAACTTCATTCAGCACATCCAACATATTTGCCAACAGGTCCATGACATTCTGGAGAAATCAAATGCCAAGTACAAGCAGCGACATGATCAACATCGGGTGCTACACAAGTTTCAGGTGGGCGACAAAGTCTGGTTGCGTTTGCAAAAGGAACGCCTTACCGGAGCCTATCGGAAACTCATACCGCTCCGATATGGTCCTTACACCATTACCAAGGCTATGGGAGACAATGCATTTGAGCTCAACATTCTACCATTCCTTGGCCTGCACCCAATTTTCAATGTTGACCGCCTTCGACCATACTTTCCACCATTACTAGACACATCCGACATTGCAGAACAACTCACACCCACAGAGAAATCCAGATTGCATGGAACAAGCTGTGACTGATCGGATCATGGACACACAAGTCAAGCACACTCGCTAGCAGAATATCCAACTGTATCAAGTTGTCAAAGTAGGCCAACTCCTTCACTAGGGCAAGTGGCTCAAGGGACCAAGTTCAATAGAAGTTTCCTCATCTCATGGAGGAACTCAACGCAATGGGGACCATTGCTTCTTAAGGGGGGAGGAATGATCCATGTGGATATTGGTGGCCACCCACCAAGTCCACTTGGACCCCCAACATCGTTTCTTTTAGCTTTTCAGCTTCCTTAATTATAGCACAATTTACTATTTTTAGCAGTTTTTCGGGTCTTGAACTTCCAGAGCCGTTTTGAGGCCCTAAACGACGTTTTGTGGGAAAACTTGAGCAACATGGGTCCATGGACCTATGTTGTTCTTCCCAAAGTTGTAGTTCTCGGATAGATCTTTCTAACGAGATATTATGCGCGTCAAATAGAGATCGTATGCCAAAGTTACGACCCCGGGAAGTTGATGTACCAATTTACCCAAATGGGGCCCACAATTTGGCGTTTCATCTTCTAGGGTTAAGTTTTTAGATGTTTAGGGTTTTCTATTGTTTCTAAACAATAAATAGGCCTTTGAGCCTCATTGTAACACATTTTAAAGGCATGTAGCCACCACATCTCTTCTAAGAGATAAGCTACCATCGCCCTAGCTGGTTTATTTCCATTTCTGTTTGTAAGCATATTTCAGTATTTTACATTAATGAAATGAAGTATTATTTCCGCTGCATCTCTGTGTCTATGGTTATATCTGTAATTTGTTGCATTCTTGTTTAAATCCAGATCAATTAATGACTTGTTCGATTAGTTGAAGGGAGAAGCAGTGTTCTCGAAGATTGATTTGAGATTCGGATACCATCAGGTACGCATCAAAGAGGAGGACATATAGAAGACTGCGTTCAGGACCAGGTATGGGAATTATGAGTTTGTTGTTGTTCCATTTGGCTTAAATAATGCTCCAACTACATTCATGTGTTTGATGAATGGTGTGTTGCGTCCATATTTGGATAAGTTTGTTATTGTGTTCATTGATGATATATTGGTATATTCTAAAAATAAGGAGGAGCATGTTGAGCATTTAGCAACAATATTGAGGTTGTTGAGAGAGTATCAGTTATATGCTAAGCTCAGCAAGTGTAGTTTCTTTCAGATTGAGGTGCACTACTTGGGAAATGTTGTCTCCAAGGAAGGTATTATAGTAGATCTAGAGAAGATAAGGGCCATCATGGAATGGGTAGCCCCTAAGGATGTGGATGAGGTGAGATCTTTCATGGGTCTGGCAGGCTATTATAGGAGGTTCATTAGGAACTTCTTGTAGATTTCTTATTCTATTACATATTTACAAAGGAAAGGTAAGAAGTTTGAATGGATCGTAGAGTGTGAGACTAGCTTTGAGCATCTTAAGGAATTGCTGACACATGCACCAGTGCTACAGATCACAGATCTAGACAAAGAGTTCGTAGTGTGTACAGATGCTTGTAAAAGAGGGCTTGGTGGAGTCCTTGGTGCAGGATGGACAGGTGGTATGTTATGAGTCCCGAAAACTAAACGAGCACGAGCAAAACTATCCCACGCATGATCTCAAGCTCGCAATGATTATACATGCATTGAAGATGTGGAGACAATATCTTCTTGGTAGGCGGTTTGTGTTTATGAGTGATCACATTGTGTTGATGTATCTGTTTGACCAGCCGAATTTGAATGCCAGTCAGGCTAGATGGTTGGCCATGATCAACGAGTTTGACTTTTAAGATTAGGCACATAAAGGGTAAAGAGAACAAGGTAGCAGATTCTCTCAACAGACGGGTATAGGTACATCACTTGGCAGCTATGAGATCCTATGGGACAAACTTAGATGATAGGATCTTGTAGGCCGGACAATAGGATGTCAAGCATATGGAGATTATGCATAGGTTGCAGTAGAGTACATGTATAGGTGATAGTACAAGTACATGTACAGGTGATAGTACAGGTACATGTGATAGTACATGTATAGGTACATGTACAAGTGATAACATAGGTACATGTACATGTGATAACACAGGTACATGTATAGGTATTAGTACAGGTACAGGTGCATAGGACTTGGATCATTGTCTTACAGCAGATGGGTTGGTCAGGTTTTGAGATAGGATATATGTATTGGATAATAGTGAACTCAAGAAGGTGATCTTGAGGGAATTTCATGCAAAACCTTATTCAGATCACCTACGTAATCAGAAGACACTCACAACGATGATGAGATATCACTATTGGCCGAAATTGAAGAGGGATGTAGTAGGGTTTGTGGCGAGATGTTTCGAATGTCAACAAGTGAAAGTAGAGTGCAAACATCCAGGTGGATTGCTATAGCCAATCGCTATTCCCGAGTGGAAATGGGAGGTCATTTCCATGGATTTCATCACAGGGTTGCCGAAGACAGTGAAGCAGCATGATTCCATCATGGTCATTATGGATAGGTTAACAAAGGTTGCACACTTTATGCTGGTGAAGTCTACGTTCTTATCTAGTGATGTAGCACATGTATTCCTTCGAGACGTGGTTAGCCTACAAGGTGTTCCTAATAAGATTGTGTCGAACAGGTGTGCGAAGTTCACTTCCAAGTTTTGGAAGGAGTTATTTGCAATATTGGGCACCGAGTTGGCCTTCAACACAACTTATCATCCGCAGACAGATGGATAGACAGAGAGGATCAATAGGATATTGGAGGACATGTTGAGGATGTATGTGATGCATCAACAGAGGAAGTGGGAAGACTATTTCCCTTTGGTCGAGTATTCATACAACAATAGTTATCAGGAGTCGCTGAGGATGAGCCCCTTTGAGGAGTTGTATGAGTGGAGTTGTAACACTCCCATTAGCTGGAATGATCCAGTTAGTAGAGTATTGATTGGACCAGATATGTTGGCAGAAATGGAACAACAGATGCAGGTGATCAAGAAAAATCTTAAGGGAGCACAAGATAGGCAGAAGAGCTATGCTAATAGGAACATGTTGTTCAAGGAGTTCCAGGTTGGGGAATAGGTGTACTTACGCATCAAACCAAATAAGAGCTCCTTGCGGATTGGCTCATGTGCCAAGATGGCACCACAGTTTTGTGGACCCTTCAGTATCATTGAGAGGATTGGGCCAGTAGCCTATCGACTTGCATTGCCTCCAATAGTGAAAGTCCACGATGTTTTCCATGTATCTTTTCTTAAGAAATATGTTAAGGATGCTAATCATGTGATTGATTGTTCTGTATTGCAGGTGGAACCATATGGAGAATTCCAGTGGAGCCTCATTGTATATTGTAGAAAAAGGTGCTCATGCTCCAAAACCGAGCAATAGAGCAAGTTAAAGTGCAATGGAAGCACTTTGTGCTCGATGAAGCTACAAGGGAGATGGTAGATTAGATGTAGGCCATGTATCCTTCCTTGTTTGCCAGTTGAGGCAAAGCAACTTGATAAGGTGGTTTGGTGGTTGCTTTATGGTGGTTTAGTATCTGCTTATGATGGTTGGTAGTTGCTTTATGATGGTTTAGTATTTGCTTTATGTTGGTTTAGTATACACTTTATGGTGATCGATATATGCTTATGATGATTTGATATATGCTTTATGATGGTTTGGTATATGCCTTATGATGTTTTGATATATGCTATATGACATTAGTATATGTTTGATATATGTTTGGTATATGATTTGGCATATGTTTTGGTATATATATATATTTGATGATGTTGTTATGTGTACACCCGTGCATGGATGTAAATATCGTAACGAGTTGTGTTATAAAGCTCCACTATGTGGTATGGGTGTTATGTTATTACACTATCATGTGGTTATGTTATCATGATATTATGATGACATATGAGTTTTCTTGTTCAAGATTATCATTGTAAATACCATAATGAGCTTTGTTATAAAGGTCCACTATGCGGTATGTTCATGTTTTCATCATGTTATGTCTTAAGCAAATCTTTCATTGTAAATACTACATCGAATTGGGTTATAAAGCTCCATGAGCAGTATGTATTTTTTTAGCAGGTTGCTGAGGTATATGTGTGATTGAATACCGAGGATGATGTCCCCCAAGGGGGAGGGTTCTATAACAACCTTGGTGAAAATTCCATGTAATAAATGTTAAAAATAATAAACACGGATGACTAGGACACTTATTCCAAGCTGAATGTTGGGCAAGACATCCTAGGGGTGTTCATTTGATTGTTTATGGCTAAGGAAATGGGCAAAGGCAATGGCTAAGGCATTAAAAGGCATTTTGTCACATTTATTTATGAAAATAATGGAAATTAGGAGAAAAGGAGGTAAAAGGTCACAGGTTGCATGTGAGGAGGAAAATGAAGGAAAATAATGGAAAATGAAGAAAATAGAGGCCTCATTCATAAAAAGGCTTTTGAGGATCAGTTGGTAAGATTTTGTCAGTTTAGCTTTAGAGCTTTCTCATTATTCTCTCTCTCTCTCTCTCTCTCTCTCTCATACTTTTGGACACTTAGAGTTTTCTTGGAGCACTTTGGCATTAGAGCAAGAAAGGCAAAGAAGGCAAGAGGAAGCAAAGATCAAGCATGGAAAGGCAGGATCAAGCAGCTACAATAGGCTTCATTGCGGGTATCAACTTGCATGTGTATTTTTCCTTGCTAGATTTGGCATGCATGGGATTGCATGGGTTTTGCCAGGTGTGACAGTATTTTCAGCCTAGCCTTGCCATTTCCTGACAACTTTGATGAGATGGGTTCTCTCATGTGTTTTGTGGGGGATGGCCAGATTGGATTCGAAGCTGAGTGGGGTGAATCTCCAAATTGATAAACACATGGTGGTAGTGGTCCCTGAACCAGACCGAGGATGCACAAAGACACTGGCCTAGTAACCCCTGAACCAGACTGTGGGTTGTGGTAAATCCAGATTATGTGCTTCGGTGGGCTTAGGAATCCTTGCCGGTGAATGGTGGGATATACCGTAAAGCGAAGAGGTGGATTTTCTCTTCGTTGGGCCTAGTGATTTCAGGTTGGAATGCACGGTAAAGCTTGGAGAGTATGTCTCTGTGTAGGGCCTAGTGACCCTTGGATCAGACTGCAAATGCACGGTAAAGCCTGAGAGACTAGGAGGCACTCAAATTCCTCACAATGTAGGCAGAGAACTCCGGTGGCATCCATAGTTATTGATGTTCTTGATGTGTTCTATGAGTCCCACATTCATGCTTGGAGTATGGCACTGGGGTGATTGGCTGAAGAGAGACTTGGCTTAGCCAATCTAAGGCTAGGTGGAACGTGGTAGTCCCATCACCGACTGGTTCATTGAATTTATTAATGAAAACTTCATTCCCTTGATTTTCATGTGCAAATGTACTGATGTATATATGGATTTTGATGGCTGATATGTTTATTGTATTTCTGTTCCTATTATTTTGTTTATATGCACATTTACCTTAGAGGGTGTTACACTTAACTTGAGATTAACAACGTAACAATATTGATTATGTGTACCTAACTTTCACCTTATCTCATTATTACTTTTCCTTGACTTTTAATTAGTTAATTTTCTCACATATAATAATTTTTTATATAGTTTTATAATAGTTTTGATATATATATAGATTTGCAAATTGTATTCTAATTTTTTTATTGAATAAAAGACTTGAAATGACTAAAAAAAAAAAAAAAAAAAAAACTTTGCTCACAACCTATGCATGATCACAAAGTTTTGACAAACCTTGCCCTAGGTGTGTCATGATTGACTACTTGTCCTTTCTCCACCACATGATGACACCTCTCCAGGATTTCTACTAAAAGGCTAGATCATTCTCCATTGAAGTCATAAAGCCCAACAACTCATTTCCCAAACCACACAAAATAAAATCCCATTATTATGATTATATTACCCCTTTAACTACTATATTACAAGTGAGGTCTTTATCTCTTTAAACACATTAATTAACATAAAAATTATGATTATATATATATATATATATAACCAAACCAAGTAACAATAGAAAATAGTATATATAATAATAAAAAAATTGAAATATAAACACTACATTAACACATTAAGCTGTATGCATATACGAGTACAATTCGAAGCAAAAACCAGACAGACACATGGCGCTCTCTCTCCTTAATTCTGCTTCCAGAGCAGAAGGTGATGAATGTTTATTGTGTGACATGGAAATCTTGTGAATAGTTATAATATTAATAATGATTTTACCATGTGTCTCGCTCACTATCATCTATTATTATGTTCCATGCCAACTTACAACTTATCAATACACCCATCTCTACGTTGCAAGTTCAATGATCGTATCTGCGAATACAAAGTTATTATTTTGTGCACTACCAGTCTAAATATATTATCATGGTTCTTTGTATCAATAAGGATATTTTTATGTGTTAATAAGGGATAAATATAATAAGGATGGTTCTTGGTATTAATAAGGATATTTAATGTGTTAATAAGGGATAAATAATAAGGATATTTTGTGTGTTAATAAGGGATGGTTTTGTATTAAGAAGAATATTCATAGAAGTATTAGTTTTTCTATTAGTTAGATGTTTGTGCATATGTGTGTTTGTTGTATTTTTTGGGTTGATATATGTATTTGTTTAATTTTGTTCTCTTTCTCTAATACGATTGCTAAGATTAATTATATTGGTGTTTGTAAATAATAAGGATTGTAATAAATGTTTAATGTGTTAACATAGTGTTTATATATATATATATATATATATTTTTTTTTTGCTCAGTAAAGGCTAATTCTATTATAGGAAAATCAAAATAGTATTACAAGTTGTAGCTTCAGGCATAGGCATCTGAGAGCAGACAATACAACAAACCATCCCATGATTGGGAGGACTAGAAACAGAAGCAAGAAATCGCACAATGGAAACAAAAACCACCATTGGATCAAAAAAGTCTGAAGCTATCAGGATGAGGAGCATAAAAATGGAGAGCTGACTGTATCCGCACAGGAGCTACAATCTTCCATTTTTCCAGCAAAGAGAACCACATTTCAGCAGGCAGATAGGGAGTCTGAATCGCCATTCCAAAAAACGCTAGAGTGAGATCAACAAGAACCAAAACGAGAACCGGGGGGAAACAAAAAAGCCAGGAGGCATTACCCATTGAAGCCCAGATCCGGAGGTTCCTCAATCACTGGGTAGGCATTGCCAAACCATGGCTCTCCATCTCTAGCCACGTTACTAGTGCCATTGCCGCCAGGAGGAGGCGATGAGGGATGAGAGTCACTAGAACAGCTAGCTGTGAATAGCAAGACAAAAGTTCCATGCGAGCTGCCACCAAGCGATTGAAAATCATCAGACCTACACCCCTTGCTATGTTGCTTGCCCCGCTCGTCCTTCAGACCTTTAGCAACCAAATTCTGCACATCATCTTGGCTGTCCCCTTTACCAGGACTACCCTGAGAGAGCCCGTCTAGAGAACTATCTGGACCCAGAGGCAAAGCCTCTTCTTCAGCAAAAATTATCGTGACATTGGCCGAGATAATGGGCCTGTTAAGGGAGCTTTGAAACCTGAAGTGAGTGGATTGAAACGCGTTGTGCGAGAAGGGCCTGCATGAAGGGCTATGAGGAGGTGAATTGGACTGAGCAGCGGGCAGAGTAGAAGGGGTCGGGTTATGATCGTCAGATTGAGCCCTCTGAGAGCGCCCTCGCCCTCCTTGGCTGCCACCATAACGACTACGCATCCTATGCCGAACAATTATGAGGCTACAGAGGGAGGAAGAATGAATACAGGAAGCTTTGGAATGGAAGTGAGACAGAGCCAAGAGGACACTAGATAAAAACGATAAAATGGCTTGAGACTGTCGAATTGGGAGCACAATGATAGTAGCAAGAACCGACAACAACTCTTTGAAAGCATAAACCGTTTCGTTGCACAGAGGAGTGGTAGGGGATAAGCAAAGGCGAGAAGGCGAAGAATAGATATAGATAAGGATAGCTGAAAACACCATGATTGCACCAGCAATTACCGTGCTGCGAGTAGAGCGAGTCTTTAAAGCCCAATTCAAGCGGGATCGAGTTCGCCTTAAGTGAGCTGACCCAGGCCAGGTGGGAGCCGACAAAGGCCAAGTGGGAGCTCGGATAACAGTGCCATACGGCATTTGGCAGGACCGCCATCCTGCAGACTTAATTAAACTCATTAACTTTCATTCAATTCACCCGCATCCGGGTGTGTTTACATTTTTATTTTATATATATATATATATAACCAAACTAAGTAACTATATATATATATATATTATATATATATATATATATATATATATTATATATATTATATATAGTTACTTAGTTTGGTTATAATATATATATATATTATATATATATAATATATATAAAAATTGTATCATGATTTTTATGTTAATTAATATGTTTAAAGAGATAAAAACCTTAATCATAATATAATAGTTAAAGGGGTACTATAATCGTAATAATGAGATTATATTTTGTGTGGCCTAGGGAATGAGTAGTTGGGATTTCTGATTTCGATGGAGAAAGCTCTAGCCTCCTGGTGCAAATCTTGGATTGGTGTCATTGTGTGGTGGACAAAAAGGCAGGTAGCAGACCGTGACACACTTGGGGAAAGGTTTGTCAACATTTTGTGATCATGCATAGGTTGTGAGCATTGGGATCACCTCGTGGCGCTTGCATTGGAAAGTTTGATAGACCTCGTGCACATACATTCAACAATATGCTCTGTTCATGGCGAGATGAACTTTCCAAATCTTCTATTCCTTTAGTGTACATTTGCACTTTTAGGGGCAATTGCTAGTTTAATAATATTTTTAAAAATAATCACGATTAATAAATAAGGTAGTTAAATTGACTATCAAAATTTAAAATTTATTATACAAATTATGTGTGTGGTCATTAAAATAATCTATATAAAGTATAATTATATGAAGTTGAAAAAATAATAAATAAATATTTATTATACTTTTTTTTCATAAATTATTATTAATATATTATAATTTATATTAATTTATAAAAATAATATTTAGTAAACAAAATACTAATACTAACGGTTGTAGCCTATTTATTCTATGTTTTGAAAGGTTTTCCAACATATTTTCCGGTTTAAATTGTCTAGAATCCGACAAGATTTTTTGGAATCACAAGTTTGAGTTGTAAACTCTCCACAATCCGAGTGCCTTAGGGGTTTTTTAGGGTGCTAAATCTATATATGTAGTTAAAAACCCATTTTAAACAACAAACATAAGACATGAAATAAAGACTATAGATTATATTATTTTTAGATTTAATTAAAATTACTCCCCAATTCAATTAGTGACCACCATGTTATTGGGGCTAGAGGTGCTTTCTAGCCTAGTATAGTAGAGATGTTGTATAAACATTTACTAGGTCCATCTTAACTCTGGATCTATTAAGCATTGAAATTGATCAAATTTCTTAAGATGTAAACCTCTTTTAAAGTGAACAGAGATTTGATCCCTCTCATTGACACTTGGTTGGTCCGAAATTAAGATGAATCTAGGCTACTTATTATTCACAGTTATCTGTAAGTTAACTTATCTATAAATATAAGTTAACTTATTATAGATATTTAAGAAGAAGATACAATTTAAAATGATTTTTTTTTTTTTTTTTTTTTTTTTTTGCGCGAGAGTTAGACTTTTTTGATGTTTCAATTCATTAACTTATTTCTAAATATTACAAAAAATCTTTTAATAAATTAAATATAGTTTCATTAACTTATTTTCTAAATCTTACAAATAATCTTTTAATAAATTAAATATAGTTTTAACTCTTTTTTTTTTTTTTTCCCGGAGCAACCACACACCAAAATGCCATTTTTTTGTAAGATTGGCACACCCTTTCTATTCCTTTTCAAGAAGCATACAAAGTTTACATACACATCTAACAATGTTAGATGGCCTCAACCCGCCCACAAGGAAACCAAGTATGTTGGTCATCTAACTGCATTGTAAGCCAACCAAAATTTAAAGTTTCTCAAACTATCTAGTAAAGAAATATAAGACTAAATATCCTTATTACTCCTAATATCTATATAGCTAAAACATAAGCAGAAAGGCTATAAATCCATCATATGAACTACACAAAATTTTCAGAGAACTTGACCATGCAAATCATCTTGTTACTTGTTAGAGGAATTAATAGGCGTAAGATCTTTGACGCTGGAACCCGACAACTTTTTCTAAGGAAGGCAAAGGATATGCTTCTCAATCTGGTTGAGGCAAACATTTTGGAGTTGGATCTGGCGTTGGATCAATTGAAATTCTCTGTGAACTTCTTGAAGAGTAGAATCTGGTTTGGGTGGCCCAACATAACTAGACCCTATAACTTTTTCCATGATGTTATTAAAACTCTAGTATAGATAAATTGTCTATTGAAATTGAGTGTATCTTCCATGAGATTAATCCGGGTCTTGGACTAAAGAATTCCATTCCTCCATGTCTAAATTAGAGTTCTCAACTTGTTGTTTTATCTCTATTTCCTAATTGGATATCAATTGGCAGATAGGGGGAGGCGTATTACTCTAATATACTTGGGTAGCTTACTGAGACTTACCCACATTACCTAGACGCCCTCCACCCCTAGCTAGTAGAGGTTGGGCTTGCCCACTTCCACACCCTTGACCTCTGTGACTCTGTGCTTGGTCTCTCTAACCATTGTTGCTTTTCTGGGAGGAAGGTTGCGCCATAAGAATGGGTTGCAGACTACACAAGGGAGCATGATATTGAAAAAAACCCAACCTTCCAGAAGCCTGACCAAGCAAAATATCTACCTGTAGATAGGTTGGAAGGCACAATAACTTTACCAAACCAAAAGAGAAATAACCTTGAAAAGGTGAGAAAACATGATACAAAATAATAGTGAGCAACCAAGATAGAAAACCCATAATCATCCTCGACACTAACTTAGCAACAACCCAAAGGGATCAATTTGATTTCCATCTTGACCTAGAATCCCTTTGAAAACATAGGTCATGGTCGGGCAAGGTAAATCTTCATACAATTAACCCAGGTCACCCAATGTAGGTGGTTTATCATTAATAAAAATAATTTATCAAAATCCCATAAACCTCGACCATTGTATGAGACCCCATTGATAATTGCAGAGTACAAAGCCATCATAGAAAGCAGAATTCCAAAGAGGACAGAAAGATTGGCAGAGAACACAGGTTAGAGAATACATATAATAATTCTTTCTTCAATAACAAACTAGGAACCCTCAATACTTCCCACACTTATCAAATTAGAAACAACCATCATTATGTTCAAGGAATAACAGAGAACTAAACCTAAGAGGAGGAAATTAGAATTAACTAAGAGAGCATACCCACACCAATCTGTTGCCAACTGTGAAGCCAGGAAGCGCCAAAGCCACTCGTCCATATCCACGCTTGAAGCCTGGAAGGATCTCTTTGATCTGGACCTATGCAGGAACACAACAAAATACAAAAATACACATATACACATAGATGCAACATAAATAAACTTCATTACATTAATATCAAAGCATTGAAATATGCTTACATACATAAATGGAAATAAACTAGCTTGGGCAATGGCACGGGGGCTTCAGTCAATGAACCTCTGACATATCACGTGTGTTCGTGGCATATTAAATAATACCCTTAATTTGACTACATATTGGAAAATATCTCTAAAAATCACATCATTTAACCCCCTACCAATATAAAACCAATACACCTTCCCAATTTAAAAACCCATACTTTCACAAGATATTGTAGGTATTCATTTTTTCATTAGCATTTTTTATACCCCTTTATATATTTTCATTAACTTTGGACTCCATTTTTTATACATGCCAATATAAAAACCCTCAATCCCCTATATATCCCCCAATATATATTGTCATTTTTCCTCAATAAATATCCCCTAATATGAACCCACGTGGTGTTGTATTGCTCCCCTAGTGGAGCCCCTGTGGGCGATGGTAACTTATCTTTGAGAAGAGATGTGGTGGCTACATGCCTCTGAACTATGTTACAATGAGACTGAATGCCTATTTATTATTGAGAATTGATAGAAAACCCTAAACATCCAAAAACCTAACCCTAGGAGATGAAGCGCCAAAACTATGGGCCCCATTTGGGTAAATTGATACATTAACTTCCCAAGGTCATAACTTTGGCATATGATCTCCGTTGACACGCACAATACCTCGTTAGAAATATCTATATGGGGAATACAACTTTCAACTGGAAACATAGATCTAAGACCCATGTTTTCCGATTTACCAAAAAATGTCGTTTAGGGCCTCAAAACGGCTCCAGGAGTTTAAGGCCCGAAAACTGCCAAAAATTGTAAATTGTGCTACAATTAAGGAAACTAAAAAACCGAAAGAATGAGTGGTCAAGATCCAAGTGAAATAGGTGGGTGGCCACCAATATCCACCTAGATCAGTCCTCCCCCTTAGGAAGCAATGGTCCTGATTGCGTCGAGTGCCTCCATGAGATGGGGACACTTTTGCTGAACTTGGTGGAAGAGTTGGCCAACTTTGACAACCCGATACAGTTGAATATTCTATTGCCGGGTATTATTGATATGTGTGTCCATGATCCGATCAGTTGTGGCTTGTTCCATGCAGTCTGGGTTTAACTCTGTTGGTGTGAGTTGTTCTACAATGTCTGATGTGTCCATTAATGGTGGAAAGTATGGTCAAAGGCAGTCCACATTAAACACTAGGTGCAAACCATGGAATGGTGGAATGTTGAGCTCGAAAGAATTGTCCCCTATAACCTTAGTGATGGTGTAAGGCCCATATCAGAGCAAACAAAGCTTATGGTGGGGCTCAGTGAGGCACTCCTTCTGCAAATGTAACCAAACTTTGTCACCCACCTAGAACTTGTGTGACACCTGATGTTCATCATGATTATGCTTGTACTTAGCATTGGATATGTCCAATATGTCATGGACATGTTGGTAGATGTGTTGAATGCGCTCAATGAATTTGTTAGCCCTGTCAGCTTCAAATTGGACATGAGTTGAATCTATTGGAGTAGCTGCAAATGGTATGGCCACATCAATGGTACATTGTGGCTGGAATCCCAATCCCACCTGAAAAGGGTCGTGGTGAGTTGAGCTAGGGAGAGCTCTGTTGTAGTTGCGCTAGACATAAGGGAGGGTTTCATCCCATGTGCATGGATGCTTCGAGTTGTACATGCACATAATGCGTATGATCATCCTATTGACAACTTCTATTTGGCCATTAGTTTGGGGGTGGAAAGTCATGGAATTAGTGAGCTTGGTATCCAACATCGACTAGAGACTTGACCAAAATGTACTTAGGAACTTGCTATCCCGATATGAGATAATGAACTGTGGGATTCCAAAGTGTACCCACACCCGTTCAAAGAAGAGATTAGTAGTGACTTCTGTTGTGATACTCTTCTTGTAGGCCACCAAAATGGCCATCTTAGAGAATCTGTCGACGACTACAAAAATGCAGTCATTACCATGCTTAGTAGAAGGGAGGCTCAACATGTAATCCATGGAGATGGATTCCCAAGGTCGACTAGGAGTAGACAAAGGGGTATATAGGCCTTACTTATTGATTGTCAGTTTGAATTTGGCGCAAACAATGCAGAATCTGATGTACTTCCCAACATCCTTGTTATCACTCCGTAATTCCCTTTAGGCTAAGGAAAGGGCCAGAGAGGTAACTACAAACCACTATGGGCTAGAAAACTGGCCTTTCTAGCCAGAGGGGGCTCTCTCTCTTGAGATTGTAAGGTTTGAAAGCTTAAGGCACAATCTATACAGAGACCAATTTTGGAATAATGAATTTGAATATGTTGGGTTGAAGTGCCACTTGTTCAGAAGGTGATAAAATGTGGTCAACTAGCCTTTAGTTCATTTAATTATGAAAGTAAACCAACATCTAATACAAGGGTTGTAGGCATGGCTTTGGACACGATGACACATTGTAGCATAGAGGAGAAAAGTTAAAAAGAAAATAGATTCCTTTCTTAGCAATAAACAAAATCGTTCATTCACAAGAAAGAGAGCTAGTTAGAACATATAACAAGTATGAGCATATGGAATTTCATTTGCAACTAAAAAACATGAAGAGAGTCAAAATAAAGCAGCTTGACTGAATTCCAAATCAACTGATTCATAATACACACAAACACAGAGAGATATTAGAATATCTGAGAAATAAACACAAAAATTCCAAACATCATACCGTGAGAATCCTTATAAAGTGTATCAGTAACCCTCAAGTCACAAGTACTCTATCATGAATTGATCACAAGCAAAAACTCTGAAAATTACAACATACAACATCTTTCCAATAATAACAACAACACTTTCTCTATTCATTTATGAAAATATATAGTAGATACATGGATGAAAATAAGTTCAAGTTCGCTGCATCTTCGATCCCATAGAGGATCGATTCAAAACTAGGAAAAGATAGTAAAATGCTGTCTTTTTCATGCTTTTCATCGAAACATAAAACATAAAGCATCCTTTTATCCTTTTGAAAGCCAAAGCAAACTATTTTAATACAAATTATCTTGGAAAAGTTTTTGAACTAATAAAAATAACTGAAATAGCAAAAAATCACAAAAGCTGCCTTTTTGACTGCTGAAAAGCCTGCGTAACGCCCAAAACTTTATCCTTCCAGAACTGATACATGTCAAGCAACTGAGTACCCCATGCCAACATCTTAAAAACCTGACAGGTGGCCATCATCCATGTTGGGTTGTGTTATATTCTTTCCAC
>APFE031031306.1:77863-115079 GCA_000404065.3 Pinus taeda | reverse complement strand
TTGGACGCAATGGTTTTCGGTCCATGGTATTGGATGCTTCGGGATGTATAAATATGTATTGTAACATTGAAAGGATATAATGAAAAATCAAGCTGGTAGTCTCGGTTTTGAGATCCAGTGGGAAATCTCTGTGTATATGTGTTTTATGTGTTATGCTCTCGCATTTTTATTTTTCTTGTGATTTAGAATTCGTATGCAGGTAATTTCTGTACGGGGTTAAAACCTACAATCCAGTGTACATGAGATAGTCAGAGCATGGACTGCGTAGAGAGTGTGAAGCGCTTGATCTTGTCAGCAAAAACTACGAAAATAGGTCATAATTTGACGCATGTAACTCCAAAAATATAGTACTTGTGTAAAATATGAGATAGGTTTTTGTATATGAGATTATTTTTAAGAAAAAACTCTCTCAGTTTCTTCAAATTATTTCCCATCTCCTCATAAAATGCTCTGCAAAATAATGACTTAAAACTGGAAATTACACAGTCGAAAAATAGGATTTAATTATGAATTCGAAAATCCTGAGTTGTGAAACCTGTGTAAAATATGGAAGAGGTTATTTCTCTCTGCCCTATCATTGAGAAAAACCTCTTTCCATTTTCAGAAAATCTCCTTCATGTGGTTGGAAACTGTTATGGAAAATGGTGATTAAAACAATGTTTTTGTACAGTTGGAAAAACAGGCTTTGAGGATGCAATCCAACCTCCATATCCGTGACACTTGTGAAGAAAATGGGAGAGGTTATTGTGCTATGGTTTTTTCTTAAGAAAAACCTCTTTCCATTTTCCAAAATTCTCTTTCATGTGTTTGGAAACCGTTCTTCAAACTGGTGACTAAAACATAGTCCTTCATTTGTTGTATCCATCCTTGTTTCAACTTTGTTACTCTTGTAGTAGGCATGCTAGACTCCATCTCAAGCTTCTTGGGTTGTTATTCAACTGCAATCTACTTACCTTTGTCTTATTGTGTGATTTCATACAACACCTTCTATAATGATTTTGAAAATAATTCAAAATTTTGCGGACGAAATTTGACTTGATGTTTGATCAACACTCCATATGAAAACACTTGAAAAGCAATGATTTGGAGTTTGGGGGCATAGCAGAATATAGGGAAATGATGTGGTATGATGAATGATTGATATATAACGGATATGGGAAGGAATTAATCATCATTCAAAATGATGTTAGTCAAGGGAAATTTAGGCCTAGGAACTTATACTTAGGATAAAATGGGGGTATAGGCCTAAATAGAAAAATAGGGATGATGCAAATGTTTAGGAATAGGGGAATTTAAGATAACAAGGGAATAAGGGGATGAGAAGGAGGGAATAAGGGGATGATAATAGAGGGAAAGTATTGGGATATTAATGACTATATTTCTTTAACATCATTCCTTTAACTATAGACATGTGACCAAGTAGACATCCTAACCAACTCTCAGTACCCTGACTCAACAATCGTCATAACAACTCTCAATACTTAGACAACCCTTCCCATGGTTGGAATTTAATGATCAAGGTGATGACCAAGTTCAAAATGACTTTCTAGAAAGTACAAGGTCAAACTTATAACAATGATAATGTTTATTAATTTGACCCCCTCCAAGACAACAAATGAATATTTCAAAGACCTTCGACTAATAAATTAACTTACTCTAACAATCTTGTCGAAGGTTCGGCCAATAAAAATACTTCTGCAGCACTGTCACTATTTTCTCTACTCCGAAATGTCCAGCAACCGACTGTAGTGCGCCTCCCAAATCATTTTGGCACGCTCACTTGAAGGAACACAGAGGTATCCTAGGTGGCATAATAGTGTATCCTAAAGGTGAAAATTTGGAACTTGCTTGCCTTGAAGGAACGTCTGGTATGTGTTGTTGAATTCTAGATCGTTCTTGTAAAGATGCAGCCACCCTGCAGTCTCATGCCCATAAGAGTCAAGCACAGTGGTCAACGCTATGACCGACAATCTGCAAAATCGTTGGTGCTACCCTTCTTGTACTTAATATTCAAATGGAACTGTTGCAGGTATGTGGACCATTTTTTATGGTGATCGTTCTAAAAATTCCCTTGTGTCTGTATGAACTGCAGGGGTCGATGGCTTGTGTGGATGACCGGTTCCTTCCCTAGAATGTAATGCTTCCATTATCGGTAGGCCTGCACAATGGAATACATCTCTTTGTCATAGGTGGGATACTTTCAAACTGTGTCTGAAAGTGTCTCACTGTGATATGCCACTGGATTCCCCTTCTGAGTAAGAACTGCACCAATAGCATAGTCAGAGGCATTTGTCTTGATCTTAAAGAGTTGTTGTAGGTCTGGTAATGTGAGCACTGGTGCAGAGAAGAGACAATGCTTCAACTCAACAAACACCTTCTTTTTGGATTTAGACCAAAATAACCTTTCTTTCACTCCTCCCTTGATGACTTGACTCAAGGGCTAAGCGCTATGAGACAACCCCAACACGAACCTATGGTAGAAGTTGGCAAGACCCAGAAAGTTGTGAAGCTTTGTTAGAGTGGTTGGGGATGACCAATCCTTAATGACTTGTATCTTGGTTGGGTCCAAACACACACAACCTGATCATCAATTATGTATCTCAGATATTGAACCTGGGTCATACCAAAAATGAATTTCTCTAAATTGGCACACAATTTGTGTTGTCGCAAGATTTGGAGGACCTGTCGAATATGGTAGGGGTGCTATTCCCAACTCTGGTTGAAGATCAGAATGTCATCCAATTACACCACCACAAATGAGTTGGTGAAGGGTTGCAAGATGTTGTCCATCGGCCTCATGAAGGTTGCGAGGGAATTTGTCAACCCGAAAGGAATGACTAGCCATTCGAAAAGGTCCTCCTTGGATTTGAAGGTAGTCTTACACACATCGTAGGGTTCGAATGGTACCTGGTGATAACTGGACTTCAAGTCAGTCTTGCTGAAATATTTTACCCCCTTAAGCTGGTCTATAAGGTTATCAATCTGTGGATTGGATGCCTGTTCTAGATAATGATCTTGTTAAGTGCCCGATAGTCAATACATAGTCTCCAGGGGTCTTCCTTCTCCTGTACCAACACAATCGGCTCCCATAGGGTGATGAACTTGGCTTGATGTGCCATTTTTGGAACAACTCCTAAATCTACCTCTTGGTCTCATCATTCTCCATAATAGAGCATCACTAGATCGACCCATTGGGTAGTGACATTCCCAGGGTCAGATCGATGAAGTGCTTGACTTGACAAAGTAGAGGTACCCCTATGAGTGGGGTGAATATGTCCTTGTACTCCTCCACAACCTTGTTCATCTACTACTACCGTGCAAAGGAGTCCTATCTGAAGGACGTGGCCACAATCTTCTTCTTTCCATGAGGGCGAATAATAAGGAAAACAAATTTCTTGGTCTAGGAAATGATATTACTGCCTTGCTTTGCAGTGACCAAAGAAATGGAGTTAGGTAGAGCCACCTAAGGTATCCTCTACAATGTATCACCCAAATTAATAATAATAGTTCGAGGAATAGACTCATATACAACATGTCGCTTCTACAAGTATGGTTGTCCTAATAATACATCACAAAATTCAAGAGGAGAAACATCACACATTACCTCATTCGTGAAGGGCTTGATGTTGTAGGGAAGACAACACTATTGGTTGACGTGGATATCTCACCCTTGGTGAAGCCACTTGATGTTGTACGACTACAGGTGTGGTGTAGTCAGTAGGCCCCACCGCTTCATGACCTCTGTTGAAATGAGGTTCTTTTGGTCCCTGCTGTCGACAATGAACTCCAGCGGAGAACCCTTCACTCGCATCTGTGAGTGGAAAAGTCACCCCCCCTCCTCTGGATCTTCGGGCTCATCCTTCTAGATCTTGGTGCTGGCAACAATGGAACTAGGCTTTGCATCAATAATCCACTTCCCTTTATCATTCCCCTTGTCAGTTTCTAAGTCAAAGTTAGAACATGCATATGATTCGAAAGCCTTCATCTTGGCCACCAGTGACTACTTGGTTCGACACTCAATTGTGTTGTGAGTGGAGCTCTTATGGAACTCACACCATTTCCCTATGTCTTTCTTTGTCTTCGTGGTGTTGTTCTTTGCTTGCAGCTTTGGCAGCTTGTCCTAGGTCACCCTGCCTTGTCTTTGTTCTTTTTTCTATGGATTGGGGGCACCTTTCCCTTGCTTTGGATTCGCAGATCCGAAGTCTCACTTCTTCTGTTTAGATTTCTTCTCGATCTTGACAATGTACCCATAGGCAACACCAAGCGAGGAAATGTCTAGAAACTCCATCTTGTCCTAGATGTACTTATGTAGACATTCGCGGTACTACAATACCAAATGCAACTCAGAATCATTGATACCCAACTTCGTGTGAAGGGTATGGAAAAAATTTGTGAACTTCGACACATCTTTGTCCCTTCCCTGCTGCAGTGTGGCCTACTTTATGTATTTATCTTCATAGATCTCTATAGTGTAATATTATTCCTTGATGGTGTCTCAAAAATAATTCCAAGTTGGTGCGGTTGAAAATAGTGATGATTCCCTCTCGTCCTTTTGTTCACAGTAGGTTTCCCACCAATCCTTGACATGTGGGGTGAATTTGGGAACTGCATGTTGAAAAATGTGCAACAAGAAATGTTAAATTTAGAATGTGCTAAAAATAGACCTGCTAAAAATAGCATGTCTAAAAATAACATGTTTAAAAATAACATGTCTAAAAATAGCAGTTTGGCCAGTGAGGTCATTGGCCACATTGGGTGAGAGGTGAAACTGCTAAAAATAGAAAGTTCTAAAATTGATTTCTGGTCCTTCCTATTTATAACAGCCTAGCTATTTGGAAGTAAAATTAATTTTGGTCTTACCAGCAGTTTGGAATATTAATTAATTAATTCTCCATGAGTTAATTAGTTAAGGAAAAGCAAACTTGTAGTCTTTGTGAGAACATGTAATTATTTCTCCACTGATTGGGGAATGTGTCCTTAATTTCCTCCACTGGTTGAGGGAATAAGTATGAGTTCTATAATGAGAGAATCGGTTGAATTAGCTCTAACTAGTCAAGTCCAGTTAGATTATTTTAACAAGTTGTTAAAATAATAAAATATAGTTTGTTAATGGTTGCATGCATGTGACAACTATTATTTTAGATAATTGAGGATTCACTCATGGATAACTGTTGCATGTCAGTTCTGTCAGAGACCCAGTTGAGATCAGATGTGGGACAATGTACTATTAGATGCTTGGATATTTCTAGTAAGTATTCCTTGCATGGAGAAAGATCTATTATAGGAGATTGGAGGACTTGTAGCCTATATATTGAGGCCTAGGTAGTCCATGATTTTCATCTTCTGATTGAAGATCATCAGAGTACAGAGAGAGCAGGATAGCTTGAGAGCTGATTCTTTTTGTATCATGAAGAGGATTTCCACTTGATTGATAATACATGGTTGGAGTTTTATGCTGGTGCTTTCCCTTGGATATATGTTGTGTTATGTGTGATTATTTCTCTTGATCAGTTATGCATGTTTCTACTTGATGTTGCTCATGAATTCGATTATGCTTCCGCTTAATGTTTTGTAGAAGTAGAACAAGTTTTATGCTTTAGGAAATTGCATATATCGGTTTGTTCTATAGGTGAAATTTCTACATGGTATTAGAGCTAGTTTCTTCGTAGAAAAATTCTACAAAATTCTACATGGTATCGGAGCACAGGTGATCAAGCAAGAAGAATATACTAGCAGGAGAAATTCAAAGTTTATTATTCAGGATATAGATCTCAAGTTCTTTTCACATCTATTTCATCAATGGCATTCTATGGTTTGAGGCTTGAGTATGCCCTTGATGGCAGCTCAAACTATATAGCTTGGAAGGATCGCATGGAGGCAGTTTTGGAAGATAACAACATTAAGGATTTCATTAATCAAGAAATCCCTAAGCCTACTGACAAGACTGAGTAGGTGGAATGGAGGAAATGTGTGGGTAGAGCTAGGAGAATTCTCTTGGAGGGAGTGCGAGATCACATTGCCTTGAGCCTCCATGGGAAGGAGACTCTGCATGCAATGTGGAAAACATTGAAAGAATTATATCAGAATAGCAGTGATCAGAGGAAGCTGGCACTGAAGGACAAACTTCGAAAGATCAAGTGTGAAAGGGATGAAACGATCTCTATGTATCTGACCAAGATCATCACACGCAAGGATGATCTTGCAAGTGTAGGGGTCGTGACATCGGATGAGGATATGGTGAGTCTAGCACTCCTTGGCCTTCCTAAGAGCTAGCATAGCTACCAGGACTCAATGAATGGAAGGGAGAAACTACCAGATTGGGAATGACTATGGTCGGATTTGATGCAGGAGGAGATTAGACGGAGCACCATAGATAATTCTTCATCCATGCATGATGAGGAGAACTGTGCCTTAGCGAGTAAGATGAAGAAGGGGAAGGAGAAGGTTTCTCTTCCGAATCCAGTTCTTCCAATGATGGGAAGAAGGTTGACAAATCGAAAGTGCAATGCTTTCGTTTTCATGAGGTGGGCCATTATGCTGCAAATTGTCCACTGAGGAAATCTAAGAAGGGATCCAGGGAAGGATCTGAAGATGAGGCACTTGCTTCACAGTTTGAGTTGGATTTTACACTCTTCGCATGCATGGTTTCATCCATGGTGGGAAGTGGTTGGTTTCTTGACAGTGGAGCTTCTTTCCACATGACCAACGACAAGAGTTTGCTTAGTACTTCGTTGGATAAAGATCTCCAGATACTCATAATGATGGGTAATGATGAGAAGTATAGTGTCTCAGGTGTAGGCACGATTATTTTTTAGAGGGAGCATGAAGCTCGCCTTACCTTGACCGATGTTAAGTATGTACCAGGACTGAAGAGAAACTTGGTGTCGATCGTGATGTTGGAAGACAGAGGTTATGATGTAGTCTTCAGTAAGGGAAAGTTTTTCCTTAGACACATCATCACTAGACAGGTGAAGTAGAATGGTTCACGGGTCAAGAACTTGTATGCTCTTGAGGTTCAAGATGCATGCAAAGCCTTGAGCAGCAAGGCAATTGATGGAGACTTGGTGGTTGAGAGGGAGGGTATATTACCTCTCAACATGCAAAGCCAGAAGAAGTCTCAGACGATTATGGAGGAGCCACGATTGGTGCATCAACTTCAGGAGGTTGTGGAACAACCATAATAGGGGAAGCTGAGTGGAGATCGAGTAGAGATATATACTCATGCAGAGACATCCAGTAGGGGGAAACTTCGAGCCAGGTGGGCTAAGGGATCACATGCAACCATACCTCCAGGTAGTAGGTGGGGTGATATAGAGTGATCGTCCCAAGGAGGAGGGGCAAGATCCTTGAGGTACCGAACCTTTTGGATGAGACCTTGCTACGGGAGCCCTAATGTGGAGTAGCAGGAACTGATTGATTGGGTAGAGACAGATGCGGATGGAGTGGCAGAGAGAGCGACAGTGCAGGGAATCCCAGGACAACGCATAGCTAGTAGGCTACAAGAATGAGAGAGGCATAAGTGTTTTGCACAGTGCTAGGGTGGCACAGAGAGGTGTGAAATGGTGCGAGATGCATGGAGATGTTGCAGTAGCGTAGATGTCAGAGAGGGAGCACATGCCAGCAGCAGGTAGAGCTTCAGCATCAGAGTATGTTCCTAGCCCAACAAAGTGGTCAGTTGGGAGTGTTTTTGTTCCAAGTGTGGTTGGAGCAAGTGGATCGGGTAGATGTGTTGCATGCAGAACATTCCAGAGTTACAGGATCAGGTTCGAGAGAAAGCCTTTCTTGTTGAAGGGGAGTGTTGAAAAATGTGCAACAAGAAATGTTAAATTTAGAATGTGTTAAAAATAGACCTGCTAAAAATAGCAGTTTGGCCAGTGAGGTCATTGGCCACATTGGGTGAGAGGTGAAACTGCTAAAAATAGAAAGTTCTAAAAATAGCATTTCTAGGTCCCTTCCTATTTATAGCAGTCCCTTAGTCTATCTATAGGAAGTAAAGTAATTTTGGTCTTACTAGCAGTTTGGAATATTAATTAATTAATTCTCCATGAGTTAATTAGTTAAGGAAAAGCAAACTTGAAGTCTTTGTGAGAACATGCAATTATTTCTCCACTGATTGGGGAATGGTGTCCTTAATTTCCTCCACTGGTTGAGGGAATAAGTATGAGTTCTATAATGAGAGAATCAGTTGACTTAGTTCTAAATAGTCAAGTCCAGTTAGATTATTTTAACAAGTTGTTAAAATAATAAAATATAATTTGTTAATGGTTGCATGCATGTGACAACTATTATTTTAGATAATTGACGATTCACTCATGGATAACTGTTGCATGTCAGTTTTGTCAGAGACCCAGTTGAGATCAGATGTGGGACAATGTACTATCAAATGCTTGGATATTTCTAGTAAGTATTCCTTACATGGAGAAGGATCTATTATATGAGATTGGAGGACTTGTGGCCTATATATTGAGGCCTAGGCAGTCCATGATTTTCATCTTCTGATTGAAGATCATCAGAGTACAGAGAGAGCAGGATAGCTTGAGAGCTGATTCTTTTTGTATTGTGAAGAGGATTTCCACTTGATTGATAATACATGGTTGGGGTTTTATGGTGGTGCTTTCCCCTGAATATATCTTGTGTTATGTGTGATTATTTCTCTTGATCAGTTATGCATGTTTCTACTTGATGTTGCTCATGAATTCGATTATGCTTCTGCTTAATGTTCTGTAGAAGTAGAAAAAGTATTATGCTTTAGGAAATTGCATATATTTGTTTGTTCTACGGGTGAAATTTCTACAGTGCAAACATAATCTTTTCTTGATTGGAAAAGTCATGAACTGAAAAATATCCCTCCAATGGATTTAACCATCTATCTGCAGTATCTGCATCTATCTGGCCGCCAAATACAGGAATATCAAAGTTAACTTGTACCTTAAAAGGAATGGCACCTCCAAAGTGGTTGCTGGATTAAGATGCGTCGCCTGTGGGTATTCGCCAAAGGATCTAGGCAAATTTATCCATCATCGCGTTCCTCTGTCGCTCAAGGGCTTCCTCGAGCAATATTTTGAAAAGATCTTCTGCCCCCTCATCTTTCTTTTCTTTTTCCATGGGAGATCATCAGGGTTTGTGAGGCTGGTCTTGCAAAGGTTCAACCAGTTTGAGCCTAACTCCTTATACCATGACATCATTGGGGACATGCAAAGTAAAATAGATAAAGAGAAAACCACACGGATACTACTGATCGAGACTTATGCAGGAACGCAAAAAATACATAAATACACATATACATAGAGATGCAACAAAAATAAAACTTCATTTCATTAATATCAAAGCACTGAAATATGCTTACATACAGAATGGAAATAAACAAGCTCAGGTGATGGTAGCTTATATCTAAGAAGAGATGTGGTGGCTACTTGCCTCTAAATTGTGTTACAATGAGGCTTGAAGGCCCATTTATTGTTGAGAAATAATGGAAAACCCTAAACATCCAAAAACCTAACCCTAGGAGATGAAGCACCAAACTTACAAGCCTCGTTTGGGTAAATTGGTACATCAACTTCCCGTAGTTGTAACTTTTGCATATTATCTATTCGAGGACTACAACATTTGATTGCAAACTCATAATTCACCGTTTAAAAAAAAAACGTTGTTTAAGGGCTCAAAATGGCTCCGGAAGTTGAGGACCTCAAAAATTGCCAAAAATAGTAATTTGTGCTACAATTAAGGAAACTAAAAAACTGAAAGAAACAGGGTGGGGGTCCAAGTGGAATAGGTGGGTTCCCACCCATACCCACCTGGATCACGCTTGCCCGACACAGTTGACCACACAACAGTTCTAAAACAGGACCTCAGAGGCAAACTAGGTAATCGAATCCCACACCTCCTAAAACTCTTAACAACACTCATCACCACCTTTCACATGCAGAGAGTTAAATGGGGGGTATCATCTAGCCACTTTGTTTTTTCCCTCATAATGACTATGTCCTTATCTCGGATCCCACCGAGACCACTTCGCCAGCTCACACCTCAATTGGGGAACTAAAATGCCATTTTTAAAACTTCTTTTCAATTTTTGTTTTTTTATTAAATATAATGGTTTTTTAGTATGTTTTAAATTATTTTTATAAATTTACTTTTAATTTTTAATTAAAAAATAAAATAAAGGAGGATATGGGAATGTTTTAACAACTTTTTGTTCTTTTGTTTTTTCCTTTTTTCTTTCTATGTTTTTAAAATAGTAAAGTTATTCAAAATAAAATAAAAATAATTTTTTTATCACCCTATGGTAGGTGATCATTAAACTTGGTTGAAGTTTTGTAATGAGGAAGTGTTGTCGAAATCTTTGTTGGGAGGTGGTTCCCTCCACTTGGTAGGCAAATCCAATAGTACGCATGTGCAACCAAATGCTAGTAACAAGACAATGAAGGAAGTTTTCATGTTTGTAGGGTTCTGTATTAGAGTGACGCTCCACTCCAAGTATAATTAGCTCATTTGAGGGAGATCTAATAGCAGGGAATTCATGGAGGTTGTAAGGGAATTTATATGTGCATATGGTACACAGAGAATAAAAATGATGAAAACAACGACCTTTTCAATAAATCACAATATTAAATACCTCCAAATTTTCTAGCTTTTATGCATAGGTTTGTAGTCATATAGCAAGTTGATAACTCATTGTCTACTGTTTATCAAATTTGATAGTAAGATCAACTGTTCTACTAATGAATGAATAGGGACTCATGAGGTTTAACACAGGTAATTCTCTCCTCTGTGTTCCATTGTATTAAAACCACAAGTGATTGTAAACTACCATGGATATTCCATTGGATAGTTTGTCACAACATATCTGATAAAACTATATTTAACAATACAAAATTTACATTATTAGGGTTTTATTTTTCTTTAGATTTATGGATTTGTAGATTATTGTTAATTGTGTATGCATGGAAATTAAAATTATGCAAAAAACAAAGAACAACAAAACAAAAACTCACAAACAATGATTGACACAAGATATGACCTGGGAAACACTTTCGGGAGAAAACCCAGCTGGAAGGTGAGGTCACTCTCCTCTCTTTCTCTGAATAGAAAATGGTTGCGAGTAAAAATAAGTATGGATTGTGTCCTGTGGGCTACTATAGTGCACAAATCCTCTCTATTTTCTCTATCTCCTATCCCTCTCGACTTTTTTTCTCATCTATGGAACAAATACACTTGAAAAGAATGGAACCCCTTTTCTTCCTAGTGGCTTGGTTATAACACAACCCAATAGCCTACTAGTGGTGAGGTTTGACTACCTCAATCGTTAACCAAAGTTACAATATGGAATCTCATAGAGTCTTGTTCATCATAATCATGTGGCTAGCCCTTTTACCATGATTAATGGGGGTTGACATTGTTGAGAAATCTAGGGCAACTAGATTAGAGGTGATTTCTCTTTTACTTTGATAGTTATTTGAGATGTTCTTTACTTAAACTTGTTGTATTAATTGTTGAGTGTGGAGCCTGATTATCTTCTTTATTCAAAGGTATCTCTGTATTGGATCATGGTTCGTAATGGGGCGGCAATGCTGCCCATTTTTGTGTGCCACCAAGGGGGTCTGGGTTGGGGGGGGCGACGATTCTTTAGAGCCCCCCCTTGGCGGGGGATTGGGGGAAGCGCCCCCGGAGCTAAAAATAGATATAAATTCCGTTGTAAAATGTTGTAATTTCACAGTCAATATGGGCCGTTCATTAAGCGGAAATCTGATGGTAGAAGTTATGTTTAATTTAGGGGTTTTTGCCTTAGAAGGCAACCCCTTGCTATATATGAGGGAATTGTATTGCGGGTATGTAGATGTGTATTCTGAGCAAGAAACAAAGAGGGGATTGTGTGAGAGTGAAGAGGGAATTACATCGGATCCGCTGTAGGTTGTATCTCTTCATTTTGCTGGATAATAGAAAAGGAAGAACTGATTGTTTCTCTGTGGATGTAGCCCAAATTGGGTGAACCACCTATATCTGTGTCTCTCTTGTTTTTATGTGTTTATATTTCTGCAATATTCTATATGTTCCATTGCTCGGTAATATATAATTTTCTAACATTTATAATTAACTTATTCTTCTCTTGATTATTAGTGTGTTATTATCATCAAACAACTACAAAAAAATGAATATTAATGGAACAAATGGACACAAGATGTCAGCTACTACCCAGGGCCAAAACATCTCCTACAGAGGAAAACCCACAAGAAAATATTCTCTTCTTATAGAATCTTCAAATGATGAATTCAAAGACCCTTTAGACCTAATACTGAGACCCCTCCAAGACCAATTCAACCTTCCTTTCAATGTGCTTAAACAAAAAAATTCAACTATAGTCAAACTTCTCCAAATCCTCAATTTCAACCCCCGCAATAATTTTTTGTTCTCTTCTCTAGTCATGTAATTTTTCGGCCTTCCTGCAATGGTTGCAACTTCGAACGTGTGGGAGAAATGTGGTGAAATAGGTCTTATTCTTGCTTCACTGAGGGTGCTTCTTTCTCCTTAGTAATGAGTCTTTCAAACTTTATCTTTTGACAACAAATTTCAGTTCCTTTAGATGACTACAATTTGGACCTTGTTGCAACAAGAATGATGCCCTAGTTTTTCACAGAGGTGAGGGAATGTGTTACAAAATCTAGACTATCAATTTCAGCTCTCCTTCCTTGAGTTCTTCTTTCCTTTGCTTGTCCTTTTGATGTCTTTGTTGTGCTTGTGATCAAGCTGTTTGGTATGTTCTCTCAAATGAGGTCAAGTGTCATGTATATATAGTTGTCGTTGGAGTATGAATTGCCCCAATGAGGCCGATTTCATCATATCAAGGTTGACTTGATCTTGGAGGGGTGCTTTGACACATTTAACTCAAAAATAATTTATTTGACTTGTTACAAGATGTCCAATGGGGTATTTCACATATGAAAATGAATCTTTTGACTTCTTCACTCTATGACAAAATGTGGAAGCATTCCCTTTACACGATTCCATATCCAAGACATCTATTACCAAGGTTATCCTCCTTCACTATGCTTATTAGAGTTTTCATACCTTCTTCATGGATATGTCATAACTAATCCTTCTAATTGTTATCAGATGTTGATTAATCATCTCATCTAAGTAGCTATAGGTACATATTTACGAACTCTCCTTTAAAACTCTTCATATATTGCTTCCTCAAGATTCTATACATAACTCCTTCCACATAAGAACAATTGTTGGCCAATACCTCACATTTTTCATGGGGTCATACAATGTTGATTCTATCCTATCATCATGTAGAAGGGTTCAAGGCATATTGGATTTATGCCTTCATGTATCGTCCATAAGGGAGTCTTTTTCTTCAAACATGCTCATGAGATAGAGCATTTCCATCATCCTTTTTGCAAAAAAGTGAAGACATGAATTTGTCTATGTATCAAAATGTTATCAAATGCATACATACTCCTTCCTTCATGTGGTCATCTAGGCTTTCCTTAGTAACTTCCTTTCCCTTGCTACAATATGAAAATATTTTAATAAAACCATTATGTTGCATTTCATGTTATCATATCTTCATCCTTCTAAACTATGGATCCCACGTTAAGCGGAATGTAGATTGTCTATGTAACATTTGCTTCTTGAAGTAGTGATGAACCTTTTCAACAAAGATTTTTGTGAAGGATCTTGATGATCCTTTTTTGTAAATACTTCATTTTAGTGACGATGAGGTGTGATAAGATCTTATATTCCAATCTTGTTAGATGACTTGCTTTAACCATACAAACAACTACTTCAACTATCCTTTTATGCTTCTAATATGATGCCATCTCAATATTGCTACAATGCATCCTATCATAACTGAAATGTTATTTGGCATGACTGTATCTTCTATAAACTGAAAAAGAACTTCAATTTATGAGGGACCTTTAATAGCAAAGGTTTCTCACTTCTTTATTCTTTGTTTTCTTTTCATCAGGTTCTTCCACTTCTTTGGTTACATGGGCTTCACTTCTTTATTTCCTTTTGTTGTTTCCCTTCTTGAGTTTAGGAAAATTCCTCCTATAGTTCCCATATTCATTACATTCATAACACTTAATCTTAGACATGTCAACTTTCTTTCGAGGCTCAAATTTTCCAAACCTTCCTTTCTTCCTTGACATAGCTGTAAAGGCTTGAGCTGCTCATTAGATTCAATGTCATCCTTTTATTTTAATATGGTTACTTCAATTTTACATAATTCCCATAGAAAAATGAATGGTATAGCTTCCTCCTTTGCATATATGCTCGATACAAAGTTTCCCCATTCATTCGATAGTGCATTGAGTACACAAGTGGTCATATTTGTATCTTACATTGTTTCTCCTAGCTCTTGTAGTTGATCTCTAATTTGTGATATCTTCATGAGATATGAGGCTAGCCATTCTTCCTTTATTAATTTCATTTTGTATAATTTAGTTCTCAAGGATATTATTTCCCCAATTGTACTTAAGGAGTACAGTTTTACCAATTTTTCATAGATCTCTTTTGATGAATTCAATTTTACTACAAAGGGAATGAGAGAATACTCGATAAATTAAATGAGGATTATTTGAGCCCTTATTTTTCCTTTCATATATTTTGATAATGCTCGAGCCTGACCTTGAGGAGTCTTGGTGATGGAGCCCATAACATAATCAAAAACTTCATTTTATGTGAGAATCAAATCTATTCTCTTCTTCCATGCAAGGTAGTTTGATGTCCCAACAAGTTTATTGTTCTCCGTGCATAAAGTAGTCATTTGATTTGTGGGTTGAGACATGAATATAGAGTACTTACTTTACAAATGAAGACACCTCCTTGATTATGATATCTTCTACTAGAGTGTGATCTTTAGAATGGGGGAGGGACGATCTTCCTTCTTAATGCTTGAGGTGTGATCTTTTCTTCAATATGAGGGAGATCACTTTAATTGATTTGATGATGATGAATTTATCTTCTTTATTCCTTTGGATGATGATGGATAATGTGGGAGGATTAAATATGCTTCAAATGTGTAAAGTCCTTCTTTCTTTGAGATGGAGGTAGGGTCCTTGAGTTCTCTTTTCTTCTTCCAAGAGTTATTTCTCCAAGATGATAAGGTCTCTGTGATGAACAAATCTTCTTGATGCTCTTCCTCTTATATTCGGTCCTTATGTATCCTTTTCCAATTGAGTGATCTTCAAGTTGTGTTTCCTCGTCACCTTAGCTCTGATACCATGTTGAGAAATCTAGGGCATCTAGATTAGAGGTTATTTATCTTTTACTTTGATAACTTCTTGTGATGTTCTTTACTTCAACTTGTAGTATTTATAATTAGCTTATTCTTCTCTTTAATATTATAGTGTTCTTATCATAAAAAAACTACCAAAACATGAAGATCAATGGAACAAATGGACATAAGGTGTAGGCTGCTAGCTAGGGCCAAAACCTCTCCTAGAGAGGAAAACCCACAAGAAATTATTCTCTTCTTATAGAATCTTTAAATGATGAATTCCAAGACTCTTTAGACCTAAAACTCAGACCCCTCCAAGACCAATTCTACCTTCCTTTCAATGTGCTTAAACTCAACAAATTCAAATATAGTCAAACTTCTCCAAATCCTCAATTTCGACCCCTGCAACACTTTTTCGTCCTCTTCTTTAGTCCAACAATTTTTGGCTTTCCTGTAGTAGATGCAATTTCACAATTATGGGAGAAATATGGTGAAAGAGGTCTCCTTCCTTCGCTTAGGGTGCTTCTTTTTCCTTAGTAATGAGGCTTTCAAACTTGGTTTTTTGACAACAAATTTCGACTCCTTTAGATGAATGCAATTTAAACCTTGTTGCAACAAGAATGATGCCCTAATTTTTTGCACGTCCTATCAAACTATCAATTTAGGCTCTCCTTCCTTGAGTTCTTCTTTCCTTCGCTTGTCCTTTTGATATCTTTATTGTACTTGTGATTGAGCTGCTTAGTATGCTCTCTCAAATGAGGTCAAGTGTCATGTATATATAGTTGTCCTTGGAATACAACCTGCCCAATAAGGCCGACTTCATCATATCAAGGCCGAATTGATCTTGGAGGGGTACTTTGATACATTTAACTAAAAAATATTTTCTTTGAATTTTTACAAGATTCCCAATGGGGTCTTTCACATATGACAATGACTTTTTTGACTTCTTGACTCTATGATAAAACCTAGAAGCACACAATGGGTGCTTTAACCTAGAACAATTTAACCTTGAGCATGAAATCCCATGCTTTATAAAATGACAATAATATTTTTTCTTTCACTTTTTCATCAAATACATATATCAATAGTACATAAAATATTATGAGGGCTGAACCTAGTTACACTTTTCCACAGACATGGCATCCTCTTGAATTATGGTGGTGAAAATAGGAAGGTCAACTGCTGAGTGGCATAATTTTTGCATACAAACTCTGATTGAGGTGATTCTTGTGCAATTAGAAAAGGCATTGTGTGTATAATATGAAAAAAAGCATGGCGCAAAGGTGCGAAATTTTTACCCCCAAAAAATGTCATTTGATGCCTCAAAATTCTCTAGGAAGGTTTCAAACCCTAATTTCCAAACTGGGCCCCACTAGTAAAAATGGTCATGTGAGCTAATTCCTCCACTTTTTCCACTCTAAATTCATTGATATGGATGACCAACAATATAATGATCCAATTTGGATCACAAATCCCCATTTTTGGATGTTTTTGGTCCCCGAAAACTTCTACTAAATGAGGAGAGGGAATTTTTCCTCCACCTTCTCTTAAGTGTACCATTTAGCTTTGCTTGGAAGTTTTCCTTTCAATCCAATATGCCAAAGGTCATGCTACCCCTATCTTGACCTCTTCGACAAAATTGTATGCTCTATCAACTCTACTTGAGCAGCTATTGCCAAATCCTCTGCTGAAGGTAGGAATTGTTCTTCTTCCTGATCTAACAAAGAAGGCTCATAGAGCTTCATATTCTCCACATTCACAAATAAGTAAATGTGCATGCATGTGGGTATACTGAGTCTATAGCCATTATATCCCGCCTTTTCCAACATCTTAAAGGGACCATATCGCAGAGCCTTGATTTTGTTATCAGGATCCTTTAGCCTCTCCTTGTTCAACTGTAACCATACTTTTTCTCCCACCTTGAATGAAACCTCTATTTTATGTTGATCATTCTTGGCCTTGTATTTTTCCTATGACTTATGCAGTGTCTCCTATACCTATATATGGTTTTTCCTGATCTTATCAACAAACTTTTAGCCCTCAAGGCATCCCCTGTAAGATCCTCCCTCACTCCTTGCTACCCATATGAAGTATCGAAAGGTGAAGGTAGTAAATATCCAAAGAAAGTTTCAACTAGGGACTTACCAGTAGAAGTGTGGTTTGCTCTATTATAATAGTGTTGTATATATACCATATTTTTATGCTAGATCTTCAGATGCTTCTAATTATAATGCCTCAAAAGCTGCACCAAAGTCTTGTTGTCTACTTATGTTTCCCCATCTGTATGAGGATGGAATGCTGTATAACTCTTCAACTTTGTGTCCAACTTCTCCCACAAGGTAGTCCAAAATGTACTAATATATATCGTGTCCCTGTTTTAAACTATGCCCTTTAGTATCCCAAAGTGCACCCAGACCTATCCAAATAATAGATTTTTTGCTTCGTGCCTATTGATGGTCTTTTTATAGGGCATCAAAACACACACACCTTATTGAACATGTCAACTACCACGAATAGGTAGTCATGTACCTTCTTGGTTGTTGTTAAACCTCCCACAAAGTCCATGGAAATTCTTTCCCAAGGACGAGTGAGTGCAGGTAAGGGATGATATAGTCCCTATTTTCTGTTACTAGGCTTGATGGAACAAGAAAGTGCACATCCTGTTATGAACCTAGCTACATGTTATTGTATCTTGGGCCAATGCACATACCTCTGCAAGTTGGCCATTGTCTTCCCTACACCAAAGTGACTTGAAACCTTGGAAGTGTGAGCCTCTCTAATCAGTTGCAATCTCTCACCTTTAGGAACACATATCCTATCTAGCCTGCAGGGTAACCCGTCCTAAAGATGGTAGTCAACGATGTTGTCACCATCACATGAATTTGACTCTAAAACTGTTGTAACACCTCCTTGAAATCCTCATCCTCTAAACATGTCTCTCTGTATGCACCATGGGTGAATGGCTCCATGTGCATCAGAGTTCCCAAAATTGTGATATTTGTTGTGGGTGGCCTTGAAAGCATGTTAGCCAACTTGTTTGTGTTTCCCTTCTTATACTGGATCACTAAATGAAATTGTTGTAGAAACCCCATCCACTTTTAATTCCTAGTCTATTGTAGCTTACTCTCGGCCTGCAAGTATTGTAGTGGTTGGTCATCTTTGTGGATTACTGTCTCCTTTCCCATTAGATAATGCTTCCAATTTTTCATAGCCCACATAAGGGCATAAAGCTCCTTGTTGTAGGTAGGGTAGTTAAGAACCACCTCATGAAATACTTCAAAATGGTAGCATACAGGTCTTCCTCCCTGCAACAAGACCACTCCCATAACATACCCACTCACATCTGTATCCACTTCGAAGGGCTGTTATAAGTTTGGTAATTCCATAAATGGTACTTGACTAATCTTCTTCTTTAACTCCTTGTTACACAGCAATTTGTCACCGTCCCTGTTACCCCTTCTCCCGCATCTTGGAGGACTCATTTCGGGACCTACGAGAAGTGACATGACCTGCAAACACTTGCATTGCATTCCCCTGAACATGAACTTCATTTGCCCTGAAGACATCTCCTACTAAAAACCCCTAAAAATAGTCGTTTTTCCATTGGCGCGGTTCCACAGTGCAGCACTTGCGCCAATGGGGGAAATCCTCCAAAGAGGGCACGCCAGTTGGCGCTCTGTCACAGAGTCACACTCACGCCAACCATAATCAGTGGTGTTTTTTAACAAACCAACAACAGAAGATTCATCCTAACCAACTCCTGGACTGAATCTATCTTGAGTTGGGTGGTTTGGCTTCGAATCTCCATAGAGGGGAAGTGGTTTGCCACCTCTCATGGAAGCTTCTTTAGTGATAAAGCCAATCCCATGAATATTGTGTATGATCCCAACTCCCCCTCCTCCATCTATAAAAGCTTGTCCATTTTTCCTTGGCAAGCTAGTTCTAGAGTTCCAAAGATTGAGAATTGTCAAGTTCATGCTGCAAGAAGCCTTCTTCATTCCCATAAGGCCAAATCTAAGTAAGGAGATTCTTGTCTAATAACCAAGGAGAGAGAGGCTTGCTCCCATTCCCAACAAGATTTGTAAGACATGTGCTGCTGATCACCCAGCCAAAGGAGGATTTGACATCAGAACTATTGCTGTATTCTTCTTTGTTTATCAATAATAGACGACTATTATTATGGTTCCACTCTTATTGTTCTTTGTAATGATGATGAGTTATATCCTTTCTGACTGATATATAGTTGCATCTATTGGATTTTATGCTTGTGTTTGTGTCGTTCTTTGTATGTGCAGGTGTCCAGTCACGGAGATCGTGGGGATCGTGACCAGCCGGAGCAAAGGAACGGGAGCGTCAACTCTTCTACAAGCACTAGCGTTGGAATCCAGGTAGGCCCTCATCATTGGTCTTTGATTTGCAATTAGGAACCTGCGTGATAACGTTGTTTGATTGTTGCTAGACCCAATCTGGGCTAGTAGGGATCGCCTCTGTCTGCAGAGGGGATTTACCTCCACAACAATTTGGCGACTTCGCTGGGGAGTTAGCTTTTTGTCTTGTTGTTTGATTTGTAAACTTTAGACGGAGCCTGAAGTATGGCCAGATAGCCTTCGAAACGCTATTGCTCTGCATTAGCGAAGTAGATCAACGCCACTTCAGTCCATCTCTGGTTTGGTTTACAAACTGAACAACTTGGAACTTGCCTTGTTTCTTGGTGGTTTCTTGATTTTTACTTGCTTGGTCAGCCTTCTGGGTTGAGTTCTTTTGCTGTTTCTTGCTTCTTGGTTTACCTGGTCATCGTTGGCCTGATATTGGATTGCTTCTTTTTTATTTTTGCATAGCAAACTTGACTGGCGCTCTTTTATAGCGTTACAGTCGCGCCAATTGGCGCTAGTTGCTCATTTACAACCAGCGCCAATCCTTAAAAGACGTGAGTTGCAGCTTGACAGTTGCCTGGGAACTTTTGAAGTTTGCTTGGTTTTGAGCCTCTTGAGCTTGGTCTTTGTTCTGGGTACCTTTTTTTTTTACCATGAGTATGTTGGAGTCTTGTTTGAGTGGTTTTGAGTCTCTTTTTTGAGAAATTCTTAATTTGATTTCCTTTGGTCATTACTTGGAGGTTTGTCTCAGTCTTTTCACAATTTTGCATCTTTTTGCTTTTGTTTTTGCAAAAAAATTTCCCTAAATTGTGTATGAGTGTTAATTGCCTTTGAGTGTTTTTATTTTTTGATCTTTGGAACTCTCACCAATTTTCTTGATTTGCACTTGATAGGTTCTTAGATTACATTAGAATCATCTTGTGTTTGAGAATTCTCTTGCATAGATCACACTTGCATAATTAGAATTCTCATTTTTAGAATATGAATGAAAAATGTGCATAGATTACATTTGCATACTTTTCAAGTGAATTGTGCATAGATTACAATTGCATAGTTTGCATTCTGAAAAATCAATCGTAGATTTAGATCAATTTTCTTTTATTTGAATTTACATATTTTTATGCTTGTTTTAAACACACAAAAATAAAAATAAAAACTGTTTTGGAATTGATTTGCATTAGTTTTTCTTGATGAGATTAGTGCATTAGAGAATTTTTTATATTCTCTCTTAGTGATCAATTTTTTGCATTGTTGGAAGTGAATGGAAACTCTCTCCTTACTTTAGTTAGCATTCATCGAATGAAATGATATATTGTGGCATATAGCTTGCATTTAGGGAATTTTGAGACATTACATACGGTAAGGCCTGAAAACTGAAACATAATACAAGATCAACTTTAAAATGAACTAAATGAATCTAACAATGCATTGGAACATAATGCACACTATTTAGAGGTCTAGGCTAGAGATGTGCTACGGCGTCGTTAAACCTAGTCACTTTTGTTTCCACTCAAGGTTGGGTGATTCCTCCTTCTATGACTCAATAGTGGTCTAGTACGGATTTGTTCTCCCACGTACCGTCGAGTATATGGGGAGGCCCCACTAGGTTATCATCCTTTATCCATAGGAAGCCGTGTCTGCCGCCTTACGACCCGTAACGCACCGAACACAACATTCGGGAAGATTGACTGTCGTACGAAAAGTCCTTGGTTTTCATACAATTTCCAAGGGGTATATGCAGTTTTACGGATTGTTTGGTAAACATTTTGCCTAGTTCTCCAGAGTAGTCATTTTTGATCCTTTTCAGACTCCCTAAAAGAAAAGGCTCATTTGAGCACTTGTCACTTCAGGCTCATTAAACATTCGAAGGCGACTAGAGTCATCTTTTTGTCCTTTTCTCGACTCTTTAAAGATGAAAAGGTCATGTTATGTCCTTGTGTCTTAAAATTCATTCGCCCACGATCACACTCCCTGTTAGATTCTGTTTGTTGAACGTTTGATTGTGTGTCTTGCCTCTTTTTCAGCCCCATGTGCGATTTTCACTTTTGATGGCAACTTTTCCAGAGTTCACCAACCCAGGAATCCCCTTTTACGAGAATCCTGGTCATTTTTCTCCTTTTGGGAATGTTGGTGCTCCTTGCATGGAAACATTGTCCCTTCCTGGGTTAACTGTTGGGTTGCCTGTTTGGTTGTTCTCAACCTCTATGATCCCTAATGTCTCAACTATTGGTCAATTAGTTCCTCCACCTGAACAACATCATGTTGATTCCAAGGTGGACCTCTCCCCTTCTTCGCCTGTTTCTATGTCTTCATCTTCTACTTCACTTGGTGAAAGTCTAGATTCAAGTAACCAGGTGGCTAAGAAGAAGAAGAAGAAGACGAAGAAGAAGAAGTTGCCTAAGCGAGAGGCTAAAAGTGCAGCTATTGCCCCGAGTACAGCGCAGGTCAGAACTCCTTTTGCTCCTCCGCGGAAGGTTAAGTTTCCTTGTAAATTGTGCAAGGATGACCATCTTCTTCGTGATTGTCCTGGAATTTCTAGGATCTTAGAAGTATGGTCTCACGATCCGGCCTGCCCCTCATCGTCCTCTGACGCTCATAGCGATGCTACCCTATCAACTGGAAATGTTAAGAAGAACGGGAAGCTTCGATTCCCCTGTAGACTATGTGAAGGCAACCATCCCCTTCACCTTTGTCCGCTCATGGATAAAGCTTCCACTGTCTTGGAAGGTCTTACAGCTTCCTCACCCCAACTTCCCGTTGGTTATCAGAGGCTCTCTTTAGATCCTCTCCCTGTCGACAAAGAGATTGATTTAGAGCCTTCTCTTGTCCATCCTCCTCCTTCTGAGCCTCACTGTGCTAAGCCTGTTGAGGACCACCCATTGGTCGAAGAGAGTGTCAACTCGTATTCACCGCCTATTGATCACTTTATTTTGGAAGAGCGTCATGCTCATGTTCTTCTCGTCTCATCAGATTCTCCCGAGTTTGAAAATGACTCTCCTATCCCAGCTGATCCCGAGAGTCCTTCTTCGGAGCAGGGGGGCAATCATACGATTCCCCCACCAAGTAGTTCAGTCGTTTCCTTCGACTGGATTCACCTGACTGCTTTCCGCCTTCCATCCCATGTGCCTTTCTAGATTACAGTACATGCCTATGATAAGGCAGTACCTAGCACTATCTTGGATGAGGGTGCATCTGTCAGTCTTATGCCTTCCACTACTTGGCAAGCTTTGGGCTCCCCACAGCTTGTGCCGGTCGCACAGAATCTGATGGCGTTTGATGGAGGAACCAGTCAACCATTAGGGATCCTTCCAAAGTTCCCTATTACTTTGGGAGGAAAAACCGTCTGTATTGACGTACTGGTTACCCAAGGTGCTTTAGATTTCAGTCTTCTCCTTGGTCGTGACTATGTTTATGCCATGGGGGCTCTTGTCTCTTCACTTTTCTGTGTGGTTTTCTTTCCACATGAAGGAAGGATGGTGACTATAGATCAATTATTGTTCTTTAGTCCACTGGTGCCTCCTGCGCAGTTGTCATCCCCTCCTGGTTTTTATCCACCAATTGTATTTGCCCCACCACAGGTCAACTACGTGGTTACTTATCCCATGCTTGTATCCAGTGATGCTGCCGTCGTGCATAGTGTCCTGGGGGCATTGGGTCCTGACTTCCAAGATGTTATCCTTCCACCGGGAGTGGGACTCTTGGAAGCAACGACTTCTTGTTCATTATGATGAAGTTCGTTAGGAGCATAGTTCGCTTTCCTAAGTCAAGCTCCTTAAAAAATGAAACTAGGTCTGGTCGGAGCATAGTTCGCTTTCCTATGTCAATCTCCTTAAAAATGAAACTGGGTTTGGTCGAGCATAGTTCCCTAATCTTGTGTCAAGCTCATTAAAAAATGAAACAAGGGTTATGAGGATAGTTCTTTCACTGTGTCAACGTCATTAAAAAATGAAACAACTCCCTTTCCAAATCAAGTCTTTTGATTAAGATCTCGTAAAATACAAGTCGAGTCTTTCCAAGACATCGAAAGTGAACCTTCATTCCATCCACTTTGTTGAATGCAATGAAGCTTGGGGGCATGTACCTTGTTTTGCGTCATTATGCTGGGGGCATGTGAACTTATAACAAGCATAGTTTTTCGTTTCAAGCTTGTGTAAACATGAAACCGAATCCAAGCAGAGTTCTCCATGGTTCAAGCTTGTGTAAAAATGAACCCATACCCGATGTACATTGATGCTCGTGATTGCCATTTTTATCCGCTCAATTATGCTAGATGAGCCTTGATGTTTCTTCCATTGCCACCATCTCTTTGGCTGATCATATGCTTTCACTGGGTGTTTTTCCTTTCCTGAGAACCGCAACAATGAGTGGTTTTTTATTAAGCAGCCTCTTGACCATTACATGTTTTGAGCAGTTCCACCATTGCTGGAACCAGTTGCTACCCTTTATACCACTCGTTCCTCTAGGACGAGTCACCTTTAATCTCTTTTCTGACTCATAAAATATGAAAAGATTGCCGAGTATTTTTTCCCTTTTTGACTCGTTAAAGAAAATAAAAATGGAGGTCTGCTTTCAGCTCTTTTCTGACCGTTTAAAGATGAAAAGATTGCCGAGTTATTCCTCTTGACTCGTTAAACGTGAATAAGAGGCAGTCGTCTTTAAGCTCTTTTCTGACTGTGTAAAGACGAAAAGATTGTCGGGCCCTTGTCATTTCAGGCTCGTTAACAATTACGAAACGACGTGATTTTGGTTGCTTTTTTACTTTTTCAGGTCGAAATCACTAATCATGAAAAGTACTCCTCGATCGTAATGGTCGGGCAGTTCTTTCGAGCGTTGTTTTATACTTTTTCAGGCTTGAGAGACACAACTTTACGAAAAAGGACACCCTTGGAGTTTACTTTTCTGCTGTCTTTTCAAACTCTTTAAACATGAAAAGACGCCGAGTTCTTCCTTTGTCAGACTCGTTAAAACTTGATGACATTGGATTCCGTCGAAATGACGTTTTACAAGCATATGCTATCCCCGTCAAGCTTGTTAATAAAAATAACTAGGGTACTCGCCATAAATGGCGGGGAAAATGGAACCAGAATCATTGTCTTGTCGGCAGTATGTTGCTCTTGAACATGACACTTGTCTGCATTTGTGTCTGGGTGGGGACATCTCATCTCATTTTTCACTTGCCTCCATGGGTTTGGGTGATCCTGTTTTGACCTCTCATCTGCTCGTTGCCTTTTCACCATGACCTCTGATCATTTGATGTCAAATACTGCCAAGTCCACTGTCGTGCCGCCGATATGTTCAAGAGAAGTTGGCCTCTACGAAATAATCAACCTCCCTCTGATAACTCACATAATCCTGATTCAGCACAACATTAACTTCCTCTGTCTCACGTTGATAATGTGGGAAACACTATGGCCAACCTTTGATCAAGGTCGCTTCCTGTTGACTTCAGCTCATTATCTAGGAGGTTGACCTAGAGACTCCCTTCAAGTGCCTTGGAGCCTGCATGCCTGAATGGCAGGTTCTTCGTGTTTGACGTGAGGTTTTCATCATTGGCCTCCGATCGAATGATTCTACGGGTATTCGACGCCAGCTCACTGATTCGCATGCCGTAGATTGTACCTATAGTACCTTGAGGGCCATTGTCATTATTGGTGGTACCTCTCGTGTCTATTAACAGTTTTCATCATTGGCTGCTAATCAGAAGATGTTCCTGCATGTTCAACTTCGACTCCCATATTCGCATGCTTGAACTTGTACTTTGTTCGGGTTGAGATGGAGCGCAAGACCTTGGATTTTGTCTGTTGGGATCCAGGTTGCGATTTTGTGGATTATTATGATTATTACATGACACATTTACTTGATGACTGCGACCATGCCTGAGTCTGTTTATCGATCCTCACTGGATGGCTGCGCCCATACCACATATATCATGTACTTGAGATATCAGTTGTACTTATCTACACAGGTTTTCCGGTGGCAGTGTTTTCGGTTGGACATGTTCTTGTAAAGCATTTCACCCCTCTCTCTCTCTCGGGCCTCATACTTTAGGGGGCATCTGTTACACAGCAATTTGTCATCGTCTTTGTTACCCCTTCTCCCGCATCTTGGAGGACTCATTCCGGGACCTATGAGAAGTGACATGAACTGCAAACACTTGCATTGCATTCCCCTGAACATGAACTTCATTTTCCCCGAAGACATCTCTTGCTAAAAACCCCTAAAAATAGCCCTTTTTCCATTGGCGCGGTTCCACAGTGCAGCACTCGCGCCAATGGGGGAAATCCTCCAAAGAGGGCGCGCCAATTGGCGCTCTGTCATAGAGTCGCACTCACGCCAACCATAATCAGTGGTGTTTTTTAACAAAACAACAGCAGAAGATTCATTCTAACCAACTCCTGGACTGAATCTATCTTGAGTTGGGTGGTTTGGCTTCAAATCTCCATAGAGGGGAAGTGGTTTGCCACCTCTCATGGAAGATTCTTTAGTGATAAAGCTAATCCCATGAATATTGTGGATGATCCCAACTCCCTCTCCTCCATCTATAAAATCTTGTCCATTTTTCCTTGGCAAGCTAGTTCCAGAGTTCCAAAGATTGAGAATTGTCAAGTTCATGCTGCAAGAAGCCTTCTTTATTCCCATAAGGCCAAATCTAAGTAAGGAGATTCTTGTCTAATAACCAAGGAGAGAGAGGCTTTTTCCCATTCCCAACAAGCTTTGCAGGACATGTGCTGCTGATCACCCAGCTAAAGGAGGATTTGACGTCAGAACTATGGTTGTATTCTTCTTTGTTTATCAATAATAGACAACTATTATTATGGTTCCACTCTTATTGTTCTTTGTAATGATGATGAGTTATATCCTTTCTGACTGATATATAGTTGCATCTATTGGATTTTATGCTTGTGTTTGTGTCGTTCTTTGCATGTGCAGGTGTCCAGTCACGGAGATCGTGGGGATCGTGATCGGCTAGAGCAAAGGAACGGGAGCATCAACTCTTCTACAAGCACTAGCGTTGGAATCCAGGTAGGCCCTCATCATTGGTCTTTGATTTGCAATTAGGAACTTGCGTGATAGCGTTGTTTTATTGTTGCCAGACCCAATCTGGGCTAGTAGGGATCGCCTCTGTCCGCAGAGGGGATTTACCTCCACAACACTCCTCAAAGGGCCTCTATTGAAACTTTCCACAAAGGACCTCTGGTGCTTCTTTAATTTCACCAACACTTGTGACAAATGTGAGATGTTCACCTCCCGGGTAGCATTATATATGGGTATATCATCCAAATAGACAATAACAAATGAATATATAAAAGGGAACAATATATCATTCATTAACTCATAAATGTAGTTGGTGCATTACATAGGCCGAATGGCATGATTAACCACTCATACAACCCTTGCTTGGTCTAGAAAGTGGTCTTCTAGATATCTTCTTCTTTGACTCAAACCTAGTGATATCCAGACTTTAAGTCCAGATTGGTAAAGTACTTCGCTTGTTGCAACTAATCCAATAGATCATCTATTGTGAGCGGGAGGGGGGGGGGGGGTACTTGTTCTCGAGTGTCATTTTATTCAAGGCCCTATAATCAATACACATCTGCCAAGTCCCATTCTTGTTTGGCAAACTGATGATGGGTGACCCACATGGTGATGTACTCATTCGAATGACACTCTGTTCCAGTAACTACTGCAACTATTTCTTCACCTCACTTGCTTCTATACTTGACTGCCTATACAACCTAATATTTGGCAATGGAGAGTCTGGCAATAGCTAGATCTCATGCTCCACTTCCCTCTTAGGTGGTAACCCCTTATCTCCCAAAACACATTTGTATATTCTTGTAGAAACTCTTTCGATTGTTGCTTCTGTTTATTAGTACACCCCTCTAGGGATGCCTTGCCTCTAATAAACTCCTATATAGACTAATTTTCTCTTAAAACCAGTAAAACATACTTCTTGTTGGAAATGCTTGGTTGGCACTTACTAGTAGAATTTTCGACTTTCCTTTGTGCGCATTGATGGTGAATGATTTTCCATCCTTAACAAGCTAGTACTAGCTGGCTCTCCACGTGAATATTGCATCTCGCATGTATATGTAGGGAATTCCAAACACACTCCACGTACATTAGGGGGAAATACGTCTAGCTCTACTTGATCAATAAAATCAACACTGATGGCTAATATAATCTTGCAATGTTTCATTACCTTCAACTTTTCATCCTTATTTACCCATCCCAATGGATATGAGCTCGGATTATCACAAACTTCCAACTCAATTTTTGATCAGCTCTGCTGGAATGAGATTCACTCACGATATTGATTCAAACAGAGCACCATTCTTTGCCTTCTTGGACTTTATCTTTACGTGGAAGAGTTTGGTCATTTCTTTCTCTTCTTATTGTTGAAGCATATTCAAATTCACCTCATTCTGAATTGACAAACAAAATATCTTCTCATCCATGTCCGAGTTGCTTTCAACTTGGTTACTCAAATTAGTGGCCATGAGATTATTCTTCTTATTTTCCTTATTATTGTTCTTTAGGTTAAGCTTTTGATGCAACTATTATCACTTCTCCTCTATATGGCCATCAATCTTGCAGTGGTTGTAGGGATCTTTTCACTGGTGTGTTGTGGTTGTCATCTTTTTATCTCATCCCCCTTTCCACTTCTTCTTCCTCTCCTTAGAAGTGTCTTGTTAATCCTTCTACTTTGATCCACTTGATTTCACTTTCTTCAGGCACATGTTCTCCATGTACTATGCCTATACACAAGCCTTGTCCATTGATATGGGCTTTAATAATGTCACTTGCTTTCGTAGATGGTTACATAGACCTCCCAAATACTTTAGGAGTCCATCTGAGTTATTTGGGGAGATAGCCAACATTATGGCCATCTTTCTAAACTTTATGGTCTAGTATTATACGCTCTACCCTTGCTTCAGCCTGAAGTTGTGCCATTGGATCCACTAGTCCTCTACATACCCAATAGGGTAAAACCATGACTTTATGAGGGTTTTTAAGTCCTCCCACTTAGTCATTCGAGGATAACCCTCCAACCTTTTTATATAGTATTTTGTCACACTCGCAGTCTCATATCTTGAAGTGTCACACTTTGTGTTATCGATGCCACAAGTGTCACAAAGTGATGAAAGCTGTCATAAACAATGTATTCTCCATGAAACATGTTTAGAACACCCCTGAAGAAAAGGAATAAAACTTTCCTTGAAATAATTCTGAAGATCTTATCAAAAAGCTTGTTTTGCAAGCCCAACACTACTTTTATTAGGCAAACCTGTGCTGGTAACCTCTGGTATTACACATGTCTAGCACTGCCAGCACTACTTCTGTCGGGAAAATCCATGCTGGTCCTCTTCAGGAAATTTTTCCCAAAATGGAGGAGAAGCTTCTCTTACTAGAAATATCGAGAACAATGACGTGGTTTCAGGTAGATGAAGATTGGAATGAGAACTCTCATTGTTGGCCCTAGATCTTCTTCCCATGGATCTCTCCCTTGAGATGTGGAACTCCTCCCTCTTTTCATAGATCCTCAATTCCCTCTCCTTCCCCATAAATGAATTTCCCACCATCCACTAATGGTTGGCTGTTGGTTGGTTGGTTGCCATCCTAGTGCTAAATTGTGCCCAAATGCTGCCCATTTGCAAAGGAGAAAAGGTGTTTGAAGGCTAAGGCTTGGACTTGGAATCTCATTTGAAGGAGGCTTCCAACATCAAGGCTTCATCGGTTGTAATGCTCCACTTTTCATCTATTAATAATACAATATATGTTTTATTTCCATAAATGTGTCAATTATTGTCCATTTATTGGAATTCTCATTGATCTATTACATAATTTGTATTAGAAAATGTTATGCTTTGCATAGTTTTGTTTTCTCCACTTGATCTTTCTTACAGGAACTCATCTACACTAGTTAAGAGGAGATCGTGAGCCTTGAAGCCAAAGAGTCAAGGTCGAAATCAAGGGTATTAGAATTAGAGAGAGGTAGGATATCTATCCTCTTTTGCATTTTCTAGCATGAATTAGGAAATATTGCATGTAGTTGTCTTCTGTAGTTGCTATATCCTCCCATAGGACTAGAGGGATTATTTTTGTCCGTAGAAAGGATTGCCTGCATAACAAAATGGCAACTCCACTAGGGAGTACATAACCCTTCAAACCTCCTTTTGTTTTTGGTCTCTTTTGATAAGTTTGACCAACCTCTTAGTGATCTGTAACTTTGATTGGTTGTGGATCCACATTCTAAGAGGTGTGTGGTCTAGAGTGTCAAATCTAGGTCTTTGTTCCACTTTGTTTGTTTTTCCCTAAGTTTTTCTTGCCCAACGCCCTTTTCCTTGTGAAACAAAGCATTGTCAATGTGATTCATAATTTTTTAATGGGTTAAGGTTAAGCCTTGTAATATTGTACACACCTTTGCTTTTTGCAAATGTTTTCCATGTTAAGAATTAAAAAATGTAAAGAGAGTATGTCCTAAAAGAAATACCAAAGGACAAAAAGAATAAGAAAATATAAAAAAGTGAAAATATATGAACCCCATACATAAAAATAGATCATGAAAGTGTGCAAGCCTAAATGCCACTACTATTTTACTACTTTATTATCTTAAATAAATGGTTGTGTGCATCTTGTCATACATGCCACAAGCCATGATAGTTAAATTGCTTAAACTTGACTATTTCATGCTTTGAGTTTTATGTTTATAGTTAGAGAATAGAATCTAACCAAACAGCTTAATCTTGGCAGATCATTAGATAGGTAAAGAAATAAAAGGAGCTCATCAGTTTAATTTGAGCCCTTGGAAGATATAAGGTTAGAATAAGATAGTTTACTTTCCAAAAGAAAAATGAATGACTAAAAGGTTGCTGAAGTATAAACTTGATTGAATAAAAGCACATTTATAATGCTTAATCATATGTTTCAATGTGCATGAGGATTTAAGAAAATAAAAACAATGGTTTACAAGTTCATTTAATTAACTCCCCCTCATTCATTTCATCCCTTTACTTACTAATTTCCCCATCCACAAGTAAGTTCTAGTACTAAAAATCCTTCAAATCATAAAGGCTCAGAGCATTTCTCTGACTTTTGGTGGGACCAGACCCTCGGCTTAATGACTTAGGGACATCAAGTGTTAGAATTCCCTTCATAAAATTCATTTACCTTCATTACCCTAATAAAACCCTTTTCCTAAGGATAAACCCCATTTGCCTATGAAAAGTAAAACAACCCCATGTTGAATTCCATTTCATTCAGAACGCCCACAAAAAGATTTTATCTTAAGTATGAAATGTATGTGAATAAAATACGCAAATATTACATTTATGCTTAGGGGCATGTTCACTCCCCTCATTTCATTTCATATTAATTCTTAACATAATACTATAGCTCCCACTATACCTTTTCCCATATTAAATTAAATCCTGTATATAATACCCCAACCCTTAGTTTAGCTATGAACTATACTTTTATCCCATACCCTTGACAAAACCCACTTAGTTCACCACTTCTCGGTAAATCTAAGGTAATCGCATCATTAAACCCCGCTCGATCCTTTAATCCCATATTTAACTTCTAAATAATCCCAAACTGCCAAGGATTAAAGCTCCATTCCCCCCTCGAAACCTCTGCCCATTTCATATGTGCACATCTGTCACTCGACTGCTGTCTGATCATCAACATCCACATTCAACGGTTCATAGCCATATCGGGTTCACTCGATGACCAACCTTTACCCGCTCGATAAAGTGGTTTTTCCTAGTCCCCCACCTGCTACGTGTCAAGTCCTAACATAGATCGGGTGACCCCTCCAAAATACTACCTCCTCCATAAAAGCAGTGCGATGGCTTGGGAAACCAGCTCCCTGCCCAACCCGAAAAACCACCTACTGTTCATTTGTAATTTAGCTACCAAAAAGTGATCATTGTTGAATAAAAAGGTTTAGAAGCCATATTTTGCCTTTTTTTGCTCATTTTCTTTGTGAACCTTTGCAAACCATTGCGACACCTGCAAACTCTGAAATTACCAATTGACCTCAAGTCCACCCCTGAAGAAGTTGCAGAGACCCCAATCAAGCTCTTAGTCCATACCAAAGCTTATTCAACCTTCTCCAGTTGCCAAGAACACCAAATTTGAAGTTAATTCACCAGAATTCCAAGTATTTGTAGAAAAATTACCAGGCACCCTTTCAATTTGAAAACGTTCAGTGTGTAAAGTGTTTTAATTAAGTAAAATTAATTGAAATTACTTTAAAATTAAATTGTGTGCCCAAACCCTTCTGAAATCTTCCAATTTTCCGTCAAAACCTCTGATATAAACCTGTATTGTCAAAATTCAAATCCACAAGAACTGAATTATGGTTGCCCCTGTCGCCATGGATGTTAGACCTGTCACAACCCCTCATTTGGAACTTGACCACCTTCCCCTGGCAGACAGGGATCTTCAAATCAAAGATACAAGTGCCTATACACTCCTGCTCAAAATTAAGCCAACATGAATTGTAATCTTTTAAACTTACTTTAATACCACAGGCATGTCCTTTGTTGCTAAAAGGCGTCCATAGCCTTGACAGGGTTGTCTTTTAATCCATTGTGATGTCATTGTCCCATTTACTAGGAAAGATTCATAACTTGTTTTTATTTTATTCTATCAAAGCATTTACAGAAGGCCATTGTTCTAGCATGGTAACCAGTTAATAACAATGACATTCACCAAAGCTAATGAGGTGAACAAGTCGGCTAGTGATGAGATCTATTTTCCTTTGATCCGAAGACCAAAGGCCATTACCCTAGTTTGGTGACCAGAAGTGGTAATGTCACTCCACTAGATCCTATGATCATGGTAGGTTAGCGCATCATTAGACCTCCTATCCCCTATTAAATTTTGAGTTTGCCTATTATGAATTTTATTAGTCATGAAAGATTATGTAGTAAATGGAGTGGCATGTCAACTCCCTAAGAGTTAGGGATGGTATGAAAAGTATTATAATAATTACTTTGTATCTTGATAATTTTGTCCACAAGGCTTAGTTTTCAAGAAAAAATCATGGAATCATTAAAAATTGGAATGAAAGAATTCTCCTTAAGTGGTGATTGAAGGAATGCACCATGAGTGTTAGGATATTTCGACACATAGGAAATAGTTAAGTATAACTTGGTCTAGTGTAGAGTTAGGTAAAGTGTGTTTCTTTACTATGTACTTTTGTAACTTACAATCCAACGGTCACGATATGTAGTGATCTGATGGTTCATTCTCTCCTCGGTATTACCAACACTTGATCCATGGCTTGACACCCGATTGGTCCATGATCTCTATTTAAAGAGCATGGAGGGTCATTTGTAGGGTAACTGTTAATGAGAGAAGCTTATGTACATTTTCATTCTTTTATTAATAAATTGCCTCAAGTGGCTGCGTTGGCTCAGGTTGTGGACTATTTCCCTCTTTAAGGGTTTTAACCACGTCAACAATACTGGTGTATTGATCTATGATGTGTTTGTGAGCGGTGTCCTTTGGTGTTCTGTCTAAGGAACTTACCCTGTAAATTCCTACATGGTATCATAGCTATTTGAGGGCCACATCCGTTGGTGATCCAAATCTGAAGCTGGTAGAACTGCATCTGACTGTCGTTTCCTAGATCTACTATTTCTGACTGCTATCGGGCCGAGAGGACTGCTCTATTGTGTTATGAGCATCTATTCAAGTGAGGAACCCATTTTGTTTCATGCGAAAAGGTTTCCAGTAGCCCTAGCTACGTCATTTTTAAGATCTAGAGGTATATAGTGTTTATTTGCAGTTTCTAGTTTTTTTCTCTCTGCTTATTTCAGTTTATTTATCTCTTTGTTTTTTATTATCGGATCTAGACCTTTCATTTCTGCATATGCTCTTTTCCTCGCGACTCTGTGTGATCTGGGAAAATCAGAAACAGAAAGGAAGTTTTTTTTCTCATGCGTATGCTCTTTTCCGCCACGCCTTAGTGTGATCTCGCAAAATCAGAAATAATGAGGAAAATTGTTAGTTTCTTGGTAAAGCTAACTTCAAACCACAAGGTTTGCTTTTTTTTTTTTTATATGTCCGTTTTGGCTTTTGTGGTTTTTGTTTTGCAAGCAAAAAAGAGCTTTCTCAAGTATGCACACACCCCAAAGCTTCGGTGACAAAAGAAAAACCCTTCCTCTTTTCCAAAAATTACTAACCTTTTAAACTAGTTCACTTGGTCCAAAGTTACTTTATGAGAATAGAGGCTTTGAGTTCAAGTCTTTCTCTTTGTTGAGCTAATTAAATTAAGTTTGGAAAGGGGGCAGTTTTTTTTTTTTTTAAATATAACATTATCATTCATTTCCGCACATTCCTGCGCTTCGTAGGCATCTTCAACAACTTTTCTTCAAAAAGCCATAACTTCTTCATCTAGAAGCCATTTTTTTTTAATCAACCTTATTTTTTGAGATCTTTCCATTGGAACACTTAGTTTCAACATCTATAGCTTCACTTTCTGTTAAAATGGAAAGTCCATGCCAAGTTATTCTTGACAGCACCAACTACTTCCAATGGTGGTCCTACATTGTGGATTTACTTAGAAGTAAAGGTGTTTACAGAATAGCCTCAGGCCAAGAAACCATACCGAAAGATGAAGATAAGGCACCCAAATGGGAAAATAGGCAAGATCAAGCATGTGGGTTGATAGGGATGTCTATTTCTCCAGACCTTAGATTCCATATCACAGAACTTGATACTCCTAATGAAGCAATGAAACAGATCACTAAAGTTTTTGGAATTAAAAATGAACTTATAACCCATCAACTCGAAAATGAGTTGCTTACATTGCACCCCAATAGTTTTTCTTCTGTTGAAGATTTTTTGTCCAAGTTCAAGACCCTTAGACTTCTCTTGGAAGGTGTTAAGGTTAAGAAAGAAGATGGTAACCTTATATATTCCATTCTTACTAAGTTGGGACCAGCCTACTATGTGTTTGTTTCCACCTTCCATTCTACAAGAGAAGCCTTCATTTCTCAAGGACAAGACTACAAGTCCCCTTCCTTTGATTCCTTTTGTGATTCTTTAATAAGAGAACAAGAAAAACTGTTACACCTTGGTCTTCTTAATCTTGGAAACTCTTCTAAGAAAGCCTTAGCCGCCTAGTAGGAACCAAATTCAAAGAATCCTAAGAAGCCATATCCTAAAAATAATGGTCCTAAACCAAACAAGGGTCCTAAGCAATTTTAGCCTCAAAATGGAAAATCATTTCAACAAAATGATAAGGCAAATAAAAACAAAGGGAAGAAGACTGATAGACATTGCCACTTTTGTAATCGAGATGGCCACTTAGAATCCAAATGCTTTAAGAAGATGGAAGTCTTGGAAGTAGCAATGAAGAAGCATAACATCCATTTGGAGCACTCTTCAACTTCAACTTAATCTTCAGGAATAACACTTTCTGCATGTGGTTGTCAAACATCTCAGTCTGGATATGCACTAAATGTATCTTCTTCTTCTAATTCTCATGAGTGGCTCATTGATTCTAGAGCTTCTTATCACATGGCCAAAAACAAAGCCATGTTTTCTTCTTTAAATGATTGTAACAAAAAAAATATATATGTTGGTGATGATCTCTTAGTGTTGTAGGGACTGGAATTGTTCATATAGACATTGGTATTTTTAATGATGTATTATGTGTTCCAACCTTATCCTGCAACCTTCTATCTGTATATCAAATAACTCATTCAGGTGAAGATAAAATCGTTGAATTTTCACCTCACGATGTAGTAATTAAGGACCTAAGAGATCCTAGACATATTTTAGCTACTCGCATTGTCGATGATTCTACAAGGTTGTATAAGTTTAACAACTTTGGGTCATTAAATCTTCCCTCGGTATTTGTTGCTCATAATGATGAAGTGAGGAAACTTTGGCATGAGTGATTTGGTCACTTAAACTATCACTCCCTTCAGAGTCTATGTAAAGAAAATATGGTAACATGTCTTCCCATGGTATCTTGCAGAGATGGTGTTTGTTTCAGATGTGTACTCGGAAAACATCATCGGGATAGTTTTGAAAAATGTGCCTCTTGGCATGCATCAGCCCCTTTACAGCTTGTGCATAATGATTTATGTGGTCCACTTCCAGTTGTTTCATTCTCTTGCTACAAGTATTTCTTAACTTTCATTGATGATTTCTCTAGACACACTTGGGTATACTTCTTAAAACTCAAGAGTGAAGTATTTAACATGTTCTTGGCCTTTAAGGCCTTTGTTGAAAAACAATATGGACATCAAATTCTTAAGCTAAGATCTGATAATGGCGGAGAATATGTTAACAACAAATTCATCAACTTTTGCACCAAGAATGGAATTCAAATGCAACATACTATTCCATATACTCCAAAACAAAATGGTGTAGTTGAAAGGAAGAATCGCACCTTAAAGGAAATGGCTAATTGTATGCTTCAATCTAAAGGACTTAGTCTTAATCTTTGGGCAGAAGCAATTAACTGTGCAAATTACATAATAAATCGCACCCCTACAAAGGTTTTAAAGAATATCACTCTAGAAGAAGCATGGAGCTCAATTAAACCAGATGTAAGTCACTTTCGTGTTTTTGGAAGTGAAGCATGGGCCCATATTCCAGATGAGAAACATAAAGCTTTAGAACCCAAGAGTGAAAAATGTATTTTTGTTTGACATTATGAATATGTCAAAGGATATAGACTTATTCCACTTAAGTCCAAAAATTTTATCATTAGAAGAGATGTAAAGTTTGCTAAAAATATATCAGCCTAAGAGCCTAGTTCGGCGGATGTGCCACCTCTCTCTATCTCTTCTACATTTGAAAATATTTCTTCTTCAGATGATGAAAGCAAGGATGAAAATCCTTCCCCACCTTCTCAGGATCCTCCTTCAGCTCTTCAGCTTCCAAAATGGGTCCGTGCTACTCGGGATGCAGCAGGCGCTCTTGCCGGTGATCCTACAGATCAATGACATACATGTTCTCAGTTGGATAGAGCCTCTTCTTTACTGGCTCAAGCTTCAGTGAATTATGATCCTGAAAACTTTGTAGAAGATTCAGGCCATCCAAATTGGGACGTAGCTATGAATGAAGAATATTGTTCATTATTGGGAAATGATACATGGGATCTTGTTCCTCTACCAAAGGGAAGAAAACTTGTTAGATCCAAATGGGTTTACAGAACCAAGTATGGACTAGATGGAAAAGTTGATAAACATAAAGCTCGTCTTGTTGCTAAGGGTTTTTCACAAGTTGAAGGTATTGACTATACTAAAACCTTCTCCCCTATTGCCAAAATGAACTCTATCCACCTTGTTTTGTCCCTTGCTGCCTCTTTCAATTGGGAAGTCCATCAGATGGATGTTAAATCTGCCTTCTTGCATGGGGACTTGCATGAAGAAATCTATATGGAACAACCTACTGGCTTTATACAAATAGACTCCAACTTTGTATGTTGGCTTAAGAAATCCCTTTATGGTCTCAAGCAAGCGCCTTAAGCTTGGTATGCCAAAATGGATAACTTTCTTTTAGAAACTGGCTTTTCTAGGTGTCATTCTGACAATACTGTCTACACCAAGAAAGTGGGCAAGTCCCTTATCATTCTTGTTCTTTA
>APFE031031306.1:46728-75093 GCA_000404065.3 Pinus taeda | reverse complement strand
GCAGGTTATGTCTTCACTCTTGGTTCAGGACCTATTACATGGGCTTGCAAGAAACAAAGTTCCATTTCTATTTCTTCAACAGAAGCAGAGTATCGTGGTGCCATAGAAGCTAGTAAGGAAGCCTTGTGGCTTCGTTAGATCCTATCAGAGTTTGGCTTTTAGCAACAACATCCGACTACACTTTGGTGTGATAATCAAGTGCCATTCAACTATGCAAAGAACCAGTCCAACATCAGCGCATCAAACACATTGAACTACACATGCACTTCATCAGAAAGCTCATTCATGACCATGTTATTGAAGTTCAATATTGTTCAACAGATGATCAAGTTGCAGACATATTTACAAATCCTCTCACAGAGGTGAAGTTTACTAAACTTTGATTTATGGTTGGAGTTCAGGAAGATTTCACTAAAGGGGATAGGCCCTAGTGCCTCCTTCCTTCTCCTATTGTGTCATATTTGTAAATCCTTCAATCCTATCCCAAGTTGTTCTTAAGGGGGGATGTTAGGATATTCGACACATAGGAATAGTTAAGTTCAACTTGGTCTAGTATAGAGTTAGGTAAAGTGTGTTTCTTTACCGTTGTACATTTTGTAACTTACAATCCGATGTTCACGATATGTAGTGATCCGACGGTTCATTCTCTCCTCGGTATTACCGACACTTGATCTGTGGCTTAACACCCAATTGGTCCATGATCTCTATTTAAAGAGCATGGAGGGTCATTTGTAGGGTAACCATTAATGAGAGAAGCTTATGTAAATTTTCATTCTTTTATTAATAAATTGCCTGAAGTGGTTGCGTTGGCTTAGGTCGCGGACTGTTTCCCTCTTTGAGGGTTTTAACCACATTAACAATGCTAGTGTATTAATATGTGATCTGTTTGTGAGTGGTGTCCTTGGGTGCTTTGTCTGAGGAACTTACCTTGTAAATTCCTACAAACCATACATATGAAATTGGCCTTTGGGACTCCAATTTTCCCAAATACCAGTTTCCACAAGTACATATCTTTCATGAGATTGTCCATATGTGCCATGCTTGTTACATTCCCAGCCAGAGAGCTATCATGTCCCTAGACCAGAAGGTCTTGTTCACTATTACAACTGAGTCAATCAATGAGATGTTGCAAGTCCAACCAGGTCCAAACCTGACCCCACTCTCTATTGGGGATTTGTTAGACCAGTACACCAAATTTAGTCCAACAAGATTGGCCCAAATATTCCAAACTTTCATTATAGAAGAGCAACACATTCCTAAACATTCCCCTCCATATGTTTCTGCCATTTTCTCTGAAAGGGGCAAGCAAATTATAGACATGATATCATGTATTCTGGGTTGTACCACAAATGAATTTGTTGATGAGCTCATCCTGGCCTTCATGTCCATTTTCACCCCACGAAAGCCTCCTGCTACTTTGTATGATTATGCCCAGTTCATAGTTGAAAGGATGCATGAGCAATTTACCAAAATGCACAATGAAACAGTATTCAAGTACTCATATGTACTTTACCACTTATTTTTGTATTATTAGTCAAACAAATTTCCCTTCACCCTCTAGAAGCTGGATACTAAAGGCCAACCCAAGTCTGTTATATTTTGGACACCACTTTTACACATGTATTCATCACCATACACCTATACAGACTTCATTGACTCTTTTGTCCATCCAGTCATGACCATGCTGACAGGAAGCCCTCCACCCAGAATAACCCAAGAAATCAAAAGAGTGCTCCAATTTTCCAAGCAAAGTAAGATGGGAGATTGGTACCTTTACCAAAATCACATCGAAATAAGAATCTATGGTTTCTAGCTTGCCCCATACAAACTGCCCAAATACCTCCCCGTGAGGTTATTTGCTCTGGAATATTATAGGCAGATAATGAACTTTGATAATGTCAACTTTGTCTTAGCCAAGAAAATGACTCAGTTCAAGGTCAAAAATCAGTTAGGCCCCTTTATTTGCAATTCTAGAGAGGCGGGAGATGAAGCAGATCAAATTCTGCAACAAATGAAGTTTCAAGCAGTTTCATGTGAAGGTATAACCCTCAAGGGTTTATAACCAAACTAAGACAAAAGGTCAAATTGGGACCTTACATTCATCACCCCATACCAAAAATAGAAAGATATGCCAATCAATTTGAGTGCGTGGAAAACACTCTCATAGACAGGGATAGTACAAAGGTAGATGTTCAGAATACCTCAATTGATCTAGAAAAACAGCTTGATGAAAACTCATTCCTGCAGGTAGTAGAGCAAGAAGGAACCATGACTACTCTTCCTACTTTACAGAATCCTCATAATGAGGAAAAGAATTCCAAAAGGAACAGAGAAGAAGCCTCCAGCTCAGGTATGGACACTTCCAATATACAATATGAAGCTAGCCAGAGCAAAAGTCCTAGGCTCAATCCTGTTTCAGAACAAGAAGACACAAAAGGCTTAGTAAAATAACTGATGCTGAGTTAGACATGAGCAAAGGCAAAGCTCCATTTGGAGTAACACAGGAGCCATCTACGTCACAAAATCAAATGTTAGAAAGGTAGCTCAGTGTAGAAGTCTCGTCATTTAATAGGCCTACTGATAAAGATAGGGACATTAAGGACATGTTCAAAGAAATCAAAATGAGAAATGAGAAATTGAAGGCACAAACTTATGCACATTATCTCAAACTTACACCCACTAATCAAATTAGGTTGATGTCAGCTTTTGACATCAAGGAAGTAAAGATGCAGATGTCTTTCATAAAACCAATTGTACGAGAACCAAGAACATCAACATATTTCAAGAAGATTGATTTTGAGGTATTAGCAAGGGATATTCATCCCATTGACCAAATTGAATTTCACACACTGGCTGGAGAAATGATTTACTCCACCCTTACAGGAAAAGCCATAGCTGCCCATCAATTGCAGAATTCACTCAATAACATCTCATCCCAATATCAGTTGGAAAAGGCCTCCTCACAGGCCAAAGAAACCAGAATCAAGTCTTCAGAAGACTTGATAATAGAATTGGGACATGATCCCAAGGACATCAAGGCCGTTGAACAACTAATCAAAAAGAAAAATGATGACATTGTAGCACTCAAGAAACAATTGAAAATACCTCAACTACAGCATCCCCAGACATAGGAAGTCTTAGAGAACCAAACTAGGCATGAAGAGTTGATGGACTTGGTCCTCAAAGTAAATGATCAGTTGAGGGAGACAGAAAAGGAATTGGAAAACTTAATCCAATTAAGGAAAACTGATATTGGCACTACCTCGGTGAATGTCATCCCAACAATTACCACGACTGTTCCTTCCACATTGGCAGCCTCATTGGCTTCCACAACTCCAATGGCCACAACACAACTAGTTTCTACAACATCTACATCAGCGACAGGTACATCAGGTGAAGAAGCAGCAATATTGGTTAAAGCTATGGAATAAATGTCCATATAGACAACAGATATCAATAAGCTCAAAGAGAAAGTGACAATCTTGGAAACCGATTACAAGCTTGCCAAGATCATGCACAAAGAAGAAGTGCAAAAGGCCACCAGGATGCGTGAGAGATTAAAAGCCATGGAAAAAGACTTAACACTAAAAAAACCCCTTGGGCAGGCTAAGGAACTACTATGAGCCAATATCATTAACTTTGTCAATGATATTTGGCCATCTATTCAGGTGATTTTTGAGCAGATAGATTTGGTAAAGATGGCTACAGAGGCAACCCAGAAAGTAAAAGAAGAATTAGGAGAAATACCAGAAGAGGCTGCTAGAATTATCCAGTTCCTTAACAGTAAGAATAAGTATGAGCTTCAGGAATTGGAAATAGAGGAAAAAACAAAGGCAATTTTGGAGGTCAGAAAGGTCCTCTCCAAAAGGAACTTGATGCAAAACTTGGAGGATAAATTTCAGAATATGCAGATAGCTATCGACATGTTTATGGCTAAGTTCCAAATTTTGAGAGAGAAGGGATTACTCAATCCATTAGTGATAAATGACAAGCTCATGACACAGGAGGATTACAATAGGAAAATCAGAGAGATAGCAAAGGATCAGGTGAATACATCATTAATAAAGGCATCGCCAATAGCAAAAGTGCTCTACCAAACATTTGAAAACTTGTTTTACCTCCAGCATGAGGTAAAAAATTTGTTTATCAATAAGCCTACTTTTGCTAAATACATAGATGTAGATGAAATATATAGGAGGATGCTAAAAATCCAATTACCTAATGCTGAAGCATGCGAGAAATTAACTGATTTGGTATAGAAATATGTAGTAAAAAGGTTAATGTATAGTAAAAGTAAAACAACATGGTAAAAGGATGAAGACAGCTCAGTAGATTCAAAGTGTATCAGAGTCAAAGTGTATCAGATGAAAGGCTAATGTAAAAGAAGCATCCAACGTGAAAGATCAAACAACAAAGCAACATAAAGGGCTTAAAATCAAAGCATGATAGCTAGCACAACCAAAATAAAAGGGACAACATGAAGCAGTTCAATAGCTATCTCTATCTTCTTGTAAGAAGATATTTTTATTTCCTAGATTAAATCTCAAATTAGCTTGAGATAATTTGTAATAAACTTTTGTACAAATACTTCACAATTCGAAGTATGTAGGGTGGATTCTATTAGACATTTCTATAGGCTTTTTGGATCAAGAAGATTCATAAGGTTATTGTATTGGGTGATGAGCCAGCAAGCTGGATTGATTAATAAAGATCAAACATTTCCAAGGATTCATGTGTTGAGCGAATTTCAGACAAGTATTTACATGTGTTATTGTCATTTTTCTTAAAGTTATTCATAATCTTAAATGTTTTCTCAATCCAAATGTTATAGCTGGAGTAATATTTAAGAACTTGTTTAATCACACTTTGCCTTAACAGTTAAGGATTTGAATTTTTCCTTCTGATATTTAAATTAAAGAATTCTTAATTGCTCTTTGGTTTAGATTGATTTCATGAATAATCTAGGTTAAAGGATTCTTAATTGCCCTTTGATCTCTATTACCCCTTCCTTCCTCATTCATTATTTGGGTCTGAGAACCCTTAACTGCTCTCTCACCCCGAGTGAAACCCTTTAACCCCTCTGTCCCAAACATCTGAAATTCACTCTATTATCTTGCCCTTGGAACATCCCCTTTAATGAGTTAATCCAGTTTTTCTTCCTTGTTAGTTGACTCCATAGCCCAATGGTATAAAAGACATCAATTTATCCATCTGTCTAAGTAGATCCCACCACCCAATCTCAAACAAAATCAAACACCCCTTGAACAATCATAGCTAGCCTAAAAACATCTTAACTAAAACAAAGTTAAATTTTAAAGAGAGAGCCCTCTCTGAGCATAAGGAAGGCTAGGTCCTGATCTCCAAAAGTGGATAGTGGTTACCTTTGATTTTTCCTTCTTATTACTTCAAAGGAATTATCAGAGTGATAACATTTCTGGCGACCATACTGGGGACTTCGATCCTTAGTCTCATAAACTTTAAGGAAACCTTAAATGAAATATTGAGCCCCTTAAGGTCCTTACCTGAAGCAAGTTTTCAGAAAATTTCATAAAAACAAATTAAAAACCTAAAATTATGGCTCCTAGAAAGATTCACTATACTAGGGCCAACCCAGATCCGAACCCTGCAACTGTAGTGGATGACCCAAAGAGAATTTTAAGACAACCAAAAAACCAGGAAACTCAAGCAAGTAGTAGCCAGCTAGATAGAGCCAATTCACTCCCTGAGGAGTTTTTAACTTTAGAAGGAATCCCTTTTGATTTGTCATTTGACCTCTCACTATTTAGAACCAAATCTGAAAATGATATCCATGAAACAGTTTTAGAACCTGGGTTTACTCAACTCATTGAATAAAAAAGGGTTATTCATCTAGATTTAGATAAATTTGTCTTAGATGCTTTTGACAAGTTAGAAGCCTTGACCTCTACATTGATTAGTAATATAGATAGTGCTTATCTTCAGCAATATGTAGAGCTAGCTGCCCTTACTGCTGCTGTCTCTCAAATTTCTTCACAGTGTTCACTCACTGTAAATCCACCTTCCTTTACCACAACTTCATCAATTGTATCTACCACAATTCAAGCAACTAAACCACTTATTAATCAATCATCTCCATCATCATCTAGTTCACCTCCATCAGTTTCAAGTCCTTCTTCAACAACTACACCTTTACCCCCAAGTCAAGCTAGAATCACAGCAATGGCAAACATATATGCTCCTCTTGTTTTACCTGCCCAACTCCATGCCATGCCTATAGATTATTAGAGTAAGATTTTCTTGTTTAACACTATTGGTCATTACACTGCCCAACAACATGTAAATAAAATGTCTGAATTTTTTGAATTACATGAAATAGATGAAGCAGATGTCCAGATGAGATTGTTTGCCCAAACTTTAACTGGTGATGTCAAGAAGTGGTTCAAAGCCTTTCCTGCCAACCATATTGCAGACTTGGCCAATTTCCAAAGGTTATTCATTGATAGATGGGAGAGGAAGTAGAACCCATTGCAAATACTTTCTGAATATGACAATATTAGGAGATCTCCCAACGACTCTGTTCAGGACTATTGCACTAGGTTTAATAATATCTATAATGCAATTCCAACCAACATTAAGCCTCACCTGACCTAGCATTAATTAAGTCCCCTGATGCTTTTGATGCTGATATGTCATACCATCTAAGGGAAAGAAATCCTGAAACACTTGAACAAATGCAGAGTAATGCTGTCAGTGTATAGGCCAACCTGTTAGCTAAGAAGGCAAGAATGAGGAATGAAAAGAAAGTTGTATTTAAAGAAGAAGCTTCAAATTCAGATGGAAAAGTAGATGTTTTAGCTAAAAGTTTAGAAAGAATCATGGATAGGTTAGATAACATGGACAAGAAAAACCAATGGGAGAATCAACAACAACAACCTCCAATAAGAAACCCAAGTTTTAGGAAGAACCCTAATAATGCAAAAAATGCTACACTAGACCAACAGATTAGGCCCCCCTTCCAAGAAAACTATGTTGAGGATTCACAGAATCAAGAAGTAGAGGATGATACCTAGATTAACTTACTGGAAACCACAGAGGAAGACACTGTTTTTCTTACTCAAGAAAAGAAAGAGTTATATATGCTCCAACAGTTACAATGAGAATCTGGTGAATCTTATGATTTTAAACAGGGATATGAGTTGGCTATATATGAGGCACATAAACAATATAGCTTGAGAAGTAAGAAGAATAATGAAACTCCCATTAAAAGATCCATCCAAACCCAGACTAAGATAATAAAAGAAACTCTAGTTAACAAAGTATTGCAAATTCTCCCTAGGGGAACAACTGAAACTTCAATCCATAGGATTGTAGATATAACCTCCACTCAAACCCAAATAGAGCCAATCACTAAAACGATCAAGATAAAAGAAATCAAGGCAAAACAGTAGAAACACAAACTAAAATGCCTACCACTGAGAAACAGGATAAAGATACTCAAACTACACACATAAAGGATCCGAATCAAACAAACAAACCTCAGCCCCCTTTCAATATTCAAATTGAAATAGCTAAATTAAAGATATTAGTCCCTTTGACGGAATTGGTGAAGAATGAATCTTATAGGTCACAGATAACTGAGACTTTGAACATAGGAGAGGGAGAGGATTTTGTTAATTTAAATGATGACCAGCCTGAATTGTTGTTTGGCCCTGAGGCCAATGGAATTGATCAGCAAGGGGGAGTTCCTCCTTTTTACATCAGCCTAAACATTCATGATAAAATTTTGCATAACACTATGTTAGACTCAGGGGCATCCCACAATCTCATGCCAAAGGCAATAATGAAAAGAATGAACCTATACATTACTAGGCATTATAAGGATTTATTTTCTTTTGACTCCAGTCAGGTTAAATGCCTTGGTCTAATCAAAGGCTTATGTGTGAATCTTGTCCAGTGCCCTGCAAAGAGCATTATGATGGACATTGTAGTTGCAGACATCCCACCAAAATATGGAATGCTACGATCTCGCTCATGGGGAGAAAAATTGCAAGGATATTTGCAGTTGGATATGTCTTATGCCACCATATCTGTTTTTGGCCAACCAGGAAAATTATATAGGGAGACCTTGATGAAGTACATGGTTAGTAGTGAGGAAAAGCCCCAAAACTTTCCCATATACTCCATGCATTCAGATATGGACTCTTTCATCTTATACAATGGAGAAACTGATAAAAAGGAAATTACAACCAAAGACATTAAGTACAAAACAACTAATAGTGAGAACATATTCCATAAGTCACTTTGGCATTTAGATTTTGATGGGTCTGTAAATAGGCTACGGTCTGGTGCAGGAGTGTGGATCCATAATATGGAAAATAACCATGCTGAGGGACATGCTTTCAGATTGAACTTTAAATGTACCAATAACATAGCCGAATATGAAGCCTTGATTCTAGGGTTACAATTGGTTAGGAAATTGGGAGCCAAAAGAGTTTTTGTCATGGGAGACTCAGAGCTGATTATGAAACAGATCGGTGGTGAATATTCTGTGAACAACCCTAGGCTTAGTAGATATAGGGATACTGTTTTAGACTTGGTCAAGGACCTCCTGGAATCAAACTTTGCTGCCATTCCTAGAAAACAAAACATGCAAGCCCACAGTCTAGCTACCTTTGCTAGTACTTGTAAATTGCCATTTGAACCAAACCACCAGTACACTGCAAAAGTCAGACACAGGCCTGTTATACTAGACAACCTTAAGTATTGGCAAATTTTCTCCCAGGACTCTCAGATCTACGATTTCATGAACAATGAAGGTGAATTTCAGAGTTGCAAGATAGATACTGACTGTACAATAGATAATGATATATAGAAAGTAGCTTAGATGTAAATATTTTTGATGTACATAAACAAACTAACTTTACTAAAGTAGAAATAGATATTTTAGATAATGTAGAGATAGATGAAATAATGGATGATGATCCAAAGATTCTTAATTTGAAAAATATTTTTTTGCCTAAAGGATTAGTACCTTTAGAGGATTTGTTTGAATCTAATGATGTAGTTAGAAAACCTAAAATGGAACCTCTGAGAGCTGACGTAGAAGAGGTTAATATAGGAACTAAAGATACTCCAAAGCTTATTAAGGTATCTAAAGCCTTACCCCCAGAGGAAAAGGTCAAATATATAAATTTGTTTAAGGAGTTCTAGGATGTATTTGCCTGGAGTTATGAAGACTTAAAATCTTATGACACCAGCATAATCCAACACAAAATACCTCTAAAATAAGATCATAAACCTTTCAAACAGAAACTTAGAAGGATAACCTAATTCTTATGCCATCCATAGAGAAAGAGGTTAAAAGAATGTTTGATGCCCAAATAATAACACCCATTAGATACTCAGACTGGATTTCAAACTTAGTTACAACTAGGAAAGAGACAGGTGAAATTAGACTTTGTGTAGATTTTAGAAACTTAAACAAAGTCTCTTTAAAAGACAACTACCCCTTACCAAAAATGGACCATATATTGCAAAGGGTAGTGGACTCATCTAGGATTTCGCTGTTAGATGGATTCTCTGGGTATAACCAAATATTAGTTCAACCTGAGGACCAAACCAAAATTGTGTTTACTACTCCTTGGGGTACCTTCATGTATTTGAAGATGCCCTTTGGATTAATGAATGCAGGTGCCACATTCCAAAGAGCTATGGATATAGCTTTTGCTAATAAAATCCATGATTTCTTAGTAGTATACCAGGATGACATCACAGTCTTCTCTAAATCTAACAATCAACTCTTAGACCACCTCAGAAAAGTATTTATCAAATGCAGGAAATTTGGGATTTCTTTAAATCCTAAAAAGACACTTTTCGGTCTAGAAAAGGGAAAGTTGTTAGGACAAATCATATGTAAAGATGGAATTAGGATAGACCCTGCTAGAATAGAAGCCATTTTGACCATTTCCCATCCCGAAACATGAAAGAGCGACAATCATTTCTAGGTAAGATTAATTTTCTTAGGAGATTCATCTCAAATCTCGCAGAATTAATTAGGAAATTAAATAACAGGCTAAGAAAGGACTCATCAATAAAATGGACATTGGAGGCAAAACAATCCTTTGAAGCTATTAAGGAAGCATTAATCAAGACTCCAGTCCTGATTAGTCCTAACTTTAACAAAGATTTTATCATTTTTTCTTTTGCTTCAGAACACACCATTGCAGCTGTCTTGCTGCAAAAGAACAATCAAGGATATGAACAACCAATAGCATTCTTTAGTAAATCCTTAAGAGATGCCACACTCAAATACAATATCATGGAAAAATAGGCTTTAGCTTTGGTTAAGGCTATCAAAGATTTCAGAGTATACATTATTTAGTCTCACATTATTACTTATGTTCCAAACTCTATAGTTAAGGACATTTTGACTCAAAATGGGCCTGGAGGAAAAAGAGGCAAATGGATTGCCACAATATTGGAATATGACATAGAGATTAAACCCACCAAGCTCATCAAAGGCCAAGGTTTAGCCAAACTCATGGCTGAATTGAACTGTCAGGCCCTTGATATCAACTTCATTAGTGCCCTTGATGATCAATGGGAGATGGCGACTCCATAGATCAGTGAACCTTTTACTGATTCACCATGGTATGCAAATATTACATTTGTATTAGTAAACTTACAAGCTCCTCCTCGATTGACAAGGACTAAAGCTAGATTCTTAAAAATGAAGTCATTAAGATATTGTGTTATAGATAATGCATTGTTTTGGTAGGATAGTAGTGGTATTCTCTTAACATGTTTATTGAAGGATGAAGCTGACAAGATTTTACAAGAGTTTCATGCAGGGGACTGTGGAGGACACTTGTACCGGAAGAGTACTAGTGACAAGATTCTAAGGGCTGGTTTCTACTGGCCTACTTTGTTTGCAGATGTTAAAAATGTTGGGTTGTGTTATATTCTTTCCACGACTAGCCCACATAGTAAACCGAGGGATTAGAAAGGGGGCAGAGCCTCCCCTTCGTTGCATTGATTGCAGGGGGGGTTCACAAGGGGTTTGAGGGGTGCAGGTAACTCCACTCTATGGGTTCCGGGGCAGTACCCTGGAAAATTTTGTTTTTGGACCCTATTAGGTTGGGTGGACCTACCTATGGTTTTTTGCATGATTTTTTGCACATGGTTTTTGGACATGATGGTTTTCGGTCCATGGTATTGGATGCTTCGGCATGTATAAATATGTATTGTAACATTAAAAGGAACATAATGAAAAATCAAGTTGGTAGTCCCGGTTTTGGGATCTAGGGGAAAATCTCTGTTTATATGTGTTTTATGTGTTATGCTCTCACATTGTTTATTTTACATGTTTTAGAATTCGTATGCAAGAAATTTCTGTACAGGTTTAAAACCTACATTTGGTATCAGAGCTGTTTTGGCTTCAAGGGGACGCCTTTGTTGTTGAGGGGTTTCGCTCGGGCCTGTGGTAGACCTTCTTCAAAGGGAGATCTGTGGGATCGATTCTAGTGGTGAAAGAGGATGGCGAGCAGTGGAAAGATATAGATCGAGAAATTTAATGGTCAGAGTTTTGAGTTATGGAAACTCAAGATGGAGGATCTGTTGGTGGATAAATATCAGTGGATTGTGGTAGATCCGGGTACTAAACCAATGAAGTGTCTGATGAAGAATGGAAGAAGTTGGATCAGAAGGTTAAGAGCACAATATGATTGCGTGTCTCAGATTTAGTATTGCTGAAAGTATCAGGGGAAGCTACGACGAAGGATTTGTGGGACAAGTTAGGGACTTTGTACCAATCTAAGTCTCTGGTGAATAAACTGTTCCTACGGAAAAAGCTGTATAACCTGAGGATGAAAGATGGAGACTTGGTGATAGAACATCTGAATGGATTTAGTACTGTGGTAAGTCAGTTATCATTTGTTGATATTAAAATTTCAAATGAAGATAAGTGCATCAGTTTGTTGTGTTCTCTACCAGATTCATGGGATAGTCTGGTTATTGTAATAGGTAGCAATGCAACTACCTTGCAGTTTGATCAAATAGTCTCATCCTTGCTAACGGAGGAGATGAGACGGAAAAATATGGAGAGCCAGAATGGTGATGCCTTGTTTGTACGAGGACGGTCCTACTACAAAAACAAAAATAGGTCATCGAGTGGGAGATCTAAATCTAGAGGTAGATCTAAATCTCCAGGAAAACCTGTAAAGGTGGTGTGCTAGAAATCCGTAAAGGAAGGGCACTACAAAAGGGACTTTAAATCTAAAGCCCCTGAAAAAGGAAATGGATGTGATGATGCTCCTTTTGTAGAGGCGAAAACCACCTCAGATGAAGGTGGGGATGTGTACTTGGCTTCTTCAAGTACACATGTAGATCATGAGGCATGTTTGATTGACTCAGGTGCATCCTTTCACTTCACTCCCCATAGAGAGTGGTTCCGCTAGTATGAGAAATATGATGGTGGTGATGTCTTCTTAGGGTATGATTGGAAGGCTAGAATCATCGGTCGTGGAAAAGTAAAGTTGAAGTTGCAAGGTGGAAGGGTTAGACCACTTCCGGGTGTTCTACATATTCACGCATTGGCCAGAAATCTGAGCAAGCTGGATGATGCAGGTGTAAAAACAACGTTCGAGAAAGATACTTGTAAGATGGTTCGGGAGCACTGGTATTGATGTGGGAAGTTCAGATTGGAACTCTGTACAAGCTGCAAGGTAGCATTGTTATTGATGGGTGCAACAGTTCTGTGGTTCCTAAAAGTGGGGCAGAAAATCTAGTGGTCTCTAGAGAAAAGACCATGCTATGGCATCAAAGGCTTAGACATATTAGAGAGAAGGGCCTTCAAATACTTCATGGTAAAGATATGGTAGAAGGTATAAATAATAACTCTCTAGATTTCGATTTCTGTGAAAATTGTGTATATGGGAAGCAAAATCAGGTGAGTTTCCCCTTTGGTAGTAAGAGGGCGAAACAAATATTAGAGCTTGTGCACAATGATGTGTTTGGACTTGTGAAGGTTCCATCACTGGGTAAGTCTATGTACTATGTATCATTTATTGATGACTTCTCAAGGAATACATGAATATATTTCCTTAAGAAGAAATCTAAAGTCTTTGACAGGTTTAAAGAATTTAAGGCTCTAGTGGAAAACCAGATAGAGAAGAAGATAAAGGTGTTGATGTCAGATAACAGTGGAGAGTTTTGCAGCAAGGAATTTGAAGAATTATGTAAGAAGTGTGGTATAGCACGACAAAAGACTACTCCATACACACCTGAGCAAAATGGAGTTGCACAAAGAATAAACAAGATGTTGATGGAAAGGGCAAGAAGCATGCTCAGTGGTGCCGAGTTAGAACATGAATTTTGGGTAGAGGCAGTGGAGACAACATGTTACTTGGTCAACAAATCACCTTCATTAGCATTGAAGGATAAGACTCCATAAGAGATATGGACTGGTAAGAAACCCTCTCTTTCACATCTAAGGGTATTTAGATGTGATGCATATGTACATGTTCCAAAGGAGAAAAGAACCAAGTTGGATAGTAAATCTAAAAAGTGCATCTTTATTGGGTAGAAGGATGGCTTAAAGGGTTATAAGCTTTCGAACCCAGTAACAAGGAAGGTTGTGTACAGCCGAGATGTGTTGTTCAGAGAGGTGAAAGATGTTATTAAACATGAAGTCCAACCAAATGAATCTGAGAAGATAGAGTTTGAGCTTAAGGAGGAAGAACCAGACGTTGTAGTAGAGGAGGAATCAGAAGATGAAGAGCCACAAACTACGGGTGTGAGAACATCAGTTCAAGAAATAAGGCAGCCAGAAAGGTATAGTCCATTTGCTTTCTGTTCAAATTTTGTTTTATCTTTACTGACGATGATCCCAAACTTATGAAGGAAGCACTAGATTCAGAGGATGGAAAACTTTGGAAAGAGGCCATGGTTGATGAAATGAAATCTTTGCACAAAAATGAGGCTTGGGATCTGGTGGAGTTGCTGGTTGGAAGGAAACCCATTGGTAGCAAATGGGTGTTCAAGAAGAAGACAAATGCAGAAGGAAAGGTGGAGAAATACAAAGCTCGGTTGGTAGAAAAAGGTTATTCGTAGGTGTCAGGAATTGATTTTGGTGATATTTTTTCTCCTGTTGTCAACGTAACTTCTATTTGATTACTTTTATCTGTTGCTGCTACTTTCGATTTTGAGGTAGAACAGATGGATGTGAAGACAACATGTCTTCACGGGGATCTCAAAGAGGAAATCTACATGAATCAACCTGAAGGTTTTGTGGTGAAGGGTAAGAAAGAACTGGTATGCAAGTTAAAGAAGTCTCTATATGGGTTAAAAAAGTTACCAAGGATGTCGTATCAGATATTTGATACATTTATACGCGGAATTGGGTTCACTAGAAGCAAAGCAGATCACTGTGTATATTTTAAATTAGTTGGTGACCGTGTTATTTATCTAGTCTTGTATGTGGATGATATGTTGCTAGTTGGAAATGACAAAGAAATTATCTAGGATTTGAAGACCCATTTATCCTCCAAATTCGACATGAAATATCTTGGTGCTGCAAACTATATTTTGGGCATGGAAATCAAAAGAGATCAAACAAAGAGGAAGCTATGGTTAAACCAAAGGAAGTATGTCGAGACAATATTGCAAAGGTTTAATATGTAGGATAGTAAACTAGTGAAGGTTCCTATTCTTGTAGGTGTAAAGTTATCTGCTGAATAGTGTCCCAAGAGACAAGAAGAGGAAGAGGACATGTCCCGTGTTCCATATGCAAGTGTAGTTGGTAGCCTGATGTATGCAAGGTTCTGTACTAGACCAGACATTGCACATGTAGTGGGAGTATTGAGCAAGTTTATGTCAAAACCAGGGAAGGAGAACTGGACAACAATGAAGCGGGTTTTCAAGTATTTGCGTGGCACTAGTGATTATGGTTTTTTCTACCAAGGAAGACCTAGATTGGACAGAGTGTTGGATATTCGTGGCGTTGTTGATGCAGAATGGGCTGGAGGTCTGGATCAAATAAGATCTACAAGTGGGTATGTGTTTAACCTATTTGGAGGTGTAGTCAATTGGATGAGTAAGAAAAGGTCTGTAGTGGCACTATCAACTACAGAGGCAAAATACATGGTAGCCACTCATGCAAGCAAGGAAGCAGTTTGGTTGCAGAGATTGTGTTCAAGTATGAGGTTAGTACATGGAGCTATAAGGATAAAATATGACAGTCAAAGTGCAATTTTCTTGGCAAATAACCTTGCATATTATTCAAAGACAAAGCACATTGATGTTCAATATCACTTTGTGAGGGATATGATAGAAGACCAAAAGGTGTTGCAAGTAAAGGTGGACACTTTGAAGAATACTGTAGATGCATTGACAAAACATGTGAGCTTTGAGAAGTTCTCTTGGTGTAGAGAAACAATGGGCATTGCAGTGATGGATAAATGATAAAGCTCTCTTGTGCCCCCCCATGGAAAGAAAACAACAAGTGGGAGAATATTGAGTTGTGTTATATTCTTTTCATGACTAGCCCACGTAGTAAACTAGGGGGTTAGAAGGGGGGCAGTGCCCCCCCTTCATTGTGCCGATTGCGTAAGGGGGGGGGGGGGGATCATAGGGTTTGAGGGGTGTAGTTACCCCTTTATGGGGTCCAAAAAATTTTGTTTTTGGACCCTATATTAGGTGGGCGACCTACTAGTTTTTTGCATGTTTTTCGCACATGGTTTTTGGAGTGATGGTTTTCGGTTCATGGTTTCTGGACACGAGGTTTTCGTTCCATGGTTTGGATGCTTCGACATGTATAATATGTATTGTAACATTGAAAGGACATAATGAAAAATCAAGTTGGTTACCGGTTTTTGATCCAGGGGAAATCTCTGTGTATATGTGTTTTATGTGTTATGCTCTCACATTGTTTATTTTCTGTGTTTTAGAATTCGTATGTAGGTAATTTTTGTACAGGGTTAAAACCTACAAAAAAACATTTGACCTCCTGTCATAAATGCCAGATTTTTTAGGGAAAAAGGAAACTTTTGCCCTTGCCTCTTAAATCGATTTTCACTGAGATGCCATTTCAACAATGGGGGTTAGACTTCATTGGAGAAATACACCCCCCATCCTCAGCTCAACACAAGTGGATATTGATAGCCACAAACTATTTTACCAAATGAATAGAGGACATACCTTCTAGGCAAGCCACAGACACTGTCATAATCACCTTCCTAGAGAGTAACATCCTTTCAAGATTTGGATGTCCCCAGAAGCTCATTACTAATAAAGAAACAACCTTTAAAACCATAAGAATGATAGATTTCTGTAACAAAAACCATATCACCCATGGTCATTCCACAACCTATTATCATTTGAAAATCACTCGTGAGTGACCTCAGTTAGTTAATTAATGAATGAAGGTATTACAGACTCAGGTGCTGGTGTGTGTCTATGTTATTTTAGGCAACGGATCGATCAGATTGCAAAATACACAGACACTGGAAGAATGGAAAACAGTAAGAGAAACACAATAAGCAAATGCAAGAACACAATAGATTTAATAAGTAGTTCACTCTATTCTCCAGGGCTACGTCTCTGGTCCATCTTTCAGTGGTGGCCTTCCTTTATTGTGTCTTTAATGTAGAGATTTACAATGAGGAGCTCAATTTGAGTCTCCTAAAATAGATAATACTTGGTAGGGTGGTTCCTGGATTCCCCAAGCCCCTAGAGTGCACGGACTCCTTCCCCTTTCCAAGTCTTGACCTCTCTGGTCTTTAATGGGAGGAGCCCAATGTGGTGCTCAATTCCAGACATATCCTCACAGGGATTTGCTTGAACCTCTCAAGCCTTCTGTCTGCTCGATGCTGCCTTAGGTCAGCTCGACTTTCTGTTTCATGCTTCTTGCTTCACTATCTTTTCTTTGCTCTTGCTCTCTCTGTTTTCATCTTCTCTCTTCTCTCTTTGTGTTTTGTTCTCTATCTATTCATGGCTTAAAGCCAATCTGTCCTTGACTGTTCGATTCCTCTTCCACCCCTTCGGTTCACATGCTGCTGTTCGTTTTGAGTTCCTTGCCTTTGTGTCATCGCCATCGTCCACAGGGAAGTGGCCACTTGTCTTCTCACGAACTGTGCCAACTCTTCCTCGACAGTTTGGTAATTCAGTTACACTGTGGAATGACTCATCCACCAACTCAGCGGTCAAATCAGACTTCAGAATTTTACATGCCACGACTTAATTCCCCTGTTAAATCTAGTTTCTCCATCGGGCGCAATCTCCGTCGTCAGATCTGGAGTCCCCAAATCCTACGGTGTTTGCTCGTTTCACACGGTTGACTTGCTCGACTGCTAGCGCGTGATGAGAGGCAGTTTTCTCTCTCATCCATCCAAATCTGCTTACCGCCCAAGGATGCCTCTGATATACTGCTGGTTTTGGAGTGTAGGACTCGCCTTTCACCTTAGCGCTTTCCCCACAGTTCCTTGGCTTCCCATGCGACCGAGCGCTCATGGCCTTTCTTTCTCGAGGGGTTTTGCACAGCGTAGCACTAGCGCTAATCACGCACCAGAAATGGCCTCTGTTTCCCGATCCGGGCTTCCCAACTGCTAGTTTTGCCTCCTACATGGTCTCCATGGGCCTTGGTCAACGTGCTTTGACCGAGATCCTCGTTGTTCCTTGCTGGTTGCAAATTGCCACTGTCCAGAGGTCTTCCTGATTTCTCTTTGTTCATAAATTTCTGAGGTCTGCCATGATTTGATACAGTCATGGTACTTTGATAATTTTTCATGGATCCAATTCGGATCACGACCTTCCCACTGAAAAGCTTTTGGACCACCAAAATTTGGTTTTCAAGCATCGACTAAGTGAGGGTACAATTGTCTCACTTGTCCAATCTCTATCCACTTTGCACTACTCGGCTTTGAACCCTTGAGCCCAATTCTGAGGTAATGAATATCTCCTCTGTGCGTTGTCCTCACCTTCCTGTACAGAACTGTGTCTTCCTATAATTCATTGAGATATTCAGGTAGCAGGTCATCAATAGAAGGTAATTGACTCTGCTCTTCGGGATCCTCAATTAATGAAGGTTCAAACAATCTCAAGCAATTTGCATTTACGGTTGAGTAGATGTGCATGCAAGCTGGTAGATCAAGACGAAAAGCATTCTCACCAATCTTCTCAAGTATCTTGAAGGGTCCATACTTGATAGGTTTTAGCTTTTTACCTTCACCTTGCATCCTTTCCTTGCTGATATACAACCAAACTTGGTCACCAACTTGGAAACTATGCTCCATCTGATGCTTGTCATGCCTTGCCTTGTATTTGGCTTGGCTCTTTTCCAGTTGTTCCTATACTACCTGGTGGATCTCTTGGATCTGTTCAATGAACCTAGTTTCCCTGTCCACATCACTATGTCCATCAACTGTGGTATCTTTACCAAAGACAAAATCCAAAGGAGACCTTGGTGTGAAACCAAAACAGGTATCAAAAGGAGATCTATTTGTTGAAGAATGTTTTGCTCTGTTGTAAGCATGATGCACATAACACAAATGTTCTTCCCAAAGCTTAGGATGTTTGCTGCAATATCCTCTGAGCAACTGGATCACTGTCCTGTTGACTACTTCTGTTTGGCCATTAGTTTGTGGATGAAAAGCTGTGCTTTTCTTTAGTTTGGTGTCCATCAGTGTCCACAAACTTGACCAAACTTCCCCACAAATCGGGTGTCTTGATCAGATACAATGTAAGTGGGTAATCCAAAATGAACCCATACATGTTCAAAGAACAATTTTGCAGTTTGTTTAGCTGTAATCTATTTATTACAAGGTATCAAAATACACATTTTGCAGAACCTATCCACAACAACATACAGATAATCATGACCTTTCCTAGATTTAGCCAGTCCTCCAACAAAATACATGGAAACACTTTCCCAAGGGTGAGAAGGAACTGGTAATGGAGTGTACAAGCCTAGTTTTCTATTGTTGGGCTTTCTTTTAGCACACATAGTACACCCTCTTACATATCTAGAAACTATCTTGTTCATTTTTGGCCAATAACAAAATCTTTGCAGCTATGCAAATGTTTTACTTACCCCAAAGTGACCTAATATTAGAGAAGTGTGTGCTTCTCTAATTATCTTTACTCTTTCAGTTTGTGGAATGCATAACTTCCCACAATGATATAAGAGTCGGTCCTTTACATGATAATTCAATTCTTCTACTCGTTTGCCTTGACTTAAAGTTGCATATACATCTTTAAAGTCTATATCTTGAGCATATTATTCAATGTAGCTTTCATGTAGCACAAAATTATGCTTAAGTATAGTAGATGCATTTATAATGGGTCTAGATAACATGTATGCAACTTTATTGTGTATGCCCTTTTTATATCTAATGACTAAATGAAACTGTTGTAGAAAACCCATCCATCTATAGTGTCTTGATTGCTGCAACTTAGTTTGGGAGCGTAGATATTAAAGTGGTTGGTGATCAGTATGTATTACTGTCTCTTTGCCCATTAAGTAATGTTTCCACTTTTTCACACTCTGAACTAATGCATACAATTCTTTATCATATGTAGGATAGTTAACTACTGCAGGATTAAAAGTCTGAGAATGATAACATATGGGTTTACCATGTTGTGTCAACACTACTCCCATGGCATAGTCACTGGAATCCATTTGGATCTCAAATGGTCTTTGAAGATCAGGCAGTGCTAGTACAGGTGTTGTACTAATCTTTTCTTTCAAGGTGTCGAAGGCTTTATGCTGTTTTCCTCCCCACTGAAACACATTGTTCAATCCTATTAAATAATGTAAGGGAGCTGCAATTAAGGAAAAGTTAGAAATGAAATTCCTCCAATATTTTGCTGCTCCTAAGAAGCTTTTAACTTCTGTAGCAGATCTGGGTTTAGGCTAGTTACAATCACTGCCACCTTAGAGGGATCTATCTTCAATTCACCACCCCCTACTATATGACTCAAATAATTTAGAGATGTTTTTCCAAATTCACATTTTGAGAGTTTAACATGAATTTTTTCTCTTTTCAAAACATCTAGTGTCTGCTTAACATGCTTTAAGTGTTCTTCCCACATTTTGCTAAAAATCAGAATGTCATCTAGATACACAATAACAAAATCATCAAGAAAAGGTCTGAGTACATCATTCATTAATCTCATGAAAGTAGCAGAAGCATTAGTTAAGCCAAAAGGCATAAACAACCACTCATATGATCCCTGCTATGTTTTGAAAGCAGTCTTCCATGCATCTTGTTCTACAACTTTGACCTGATGGTATCCATTGTGCAAGTCTAGCTTGGAGAAATAAACAACTTCTTTCAATTGATCTAAAAGATCATCTATGCGAGGAACGGGATAACAATTTTTTATTGTTATCTTATTCAGTGCTCAGTATTTAATGCACATTCTCCATGAGCCATCTTGCTTTCTCACCAAAATGATGGGTGACCCACCTGGTGATGTGTTAGGCCTAATGAACCCCTTCTCGAGCAACTCCTGCACCTGCTTCTTGATTTCAACATTCTCTAAAGCAGACAACCTTTTATACCTGTGGTTGCAATGGTTGTTTCATCTCCCGAGTCAGACCCCAAATATTTTTGAATAGTTGTAGCAATCTTCTTCTTCTTGCCCTTGAACTTCTTAGGTCTTAGCTCTGGATGCAGAATCCAACAATGCTCATCATCATGCCCATCCTTTTTACAGTGAGTGCATGAAGCTTTTCTTTTCTGTGCATTGTTAGCCTTGCTTTCCACTTCTGCTTTCTTTTCTCCTTGTTCTTACTTGCAGTGGGTTGGGATGATCCCCCAAATTCTGGATTTCCATTCTTTCCTCTAGCTTCTAGATGAGTAGCTTGTATAGATACCTCATCTATACTAGTGGGATTAAACATGAGGATGGTATGCCTCATGTAGCTGTGTAGACCACCAAAGTACTTCAAAAGAGTCTTAGGTGAGTCTAATGAGATTCCTAGAATCAATGCTCTCTTTCTAAATTCTTGAGTGTACCCTTGCACACTTTTCCCTTTCAACTGTCGAAGAGTTTGCCAACTCATCATGGCTTGTTGCATGTAGGCCAATCGATAGAACTGTTTTTTGATTGCAGAAACAAATTTACTCCAGACAGAGATAGTCTTACCATGTCTTTTTATGTTAGCTTGGGTCTTGCCTTCCCACCAAACCAAGGCAGTTCTTCCAAGGCATAGGCTTGCCAGCTAAATCTTGCTCTTGTTTGAGTCGATATTCTGCACTCTGCAATAAACATCAATTTTTCTAATCCAATTGTCCAACTTTTCTGCATTCAACTCTCCATCATATATAGGTAAATCAAATTTGACATCTAGTTTTATCAAAGATGCTTTCTTTTTGTGTTCAGGGTTGTTAGGAGGTGTGAGAAAGCTTTCCTCTTTCCCTTTTCCTTTTGAGTGGTCATGGAAGTGAGACCCATATTCTCCTTTGTATTGTCTAGAGCCTGATGAATCTTCATCCTTATGTTTTCTAAAGTCCCTATACATTTCTTCTACCATGGAATTTATGGCTAGGAAACTTTCTATGAATTGAGGGTCTGGCCCCATAGAACCTTCCTCTGACATTGTCTTCCGAGGATAGACTCTCCCAATTTCAGGATTAATTTCGACCAACTCTCCTTCTCCTAATTTGAGCTTTGATCTAGTTAGCATTCAATAGCTAAACCAACACAAGCTTGTCTAACCTTACAACCTAGAGCTCTGATACCATTTGATTTGAAAATCACCCTTGAGTGACCTTAGTTGATTAATTTATGAATGAAGGTATTACAGAATCATGTGCTGGTGTGTGTCTATGTCATTTTAGGAAACGGATCAATCAAATTGCAAAATACACAGACACTTGGAAAATGGAAAACAATAAGAGAAACACAATAAGCAAATGCAAGAACACAAAAACTAAGAAGGAGTTCACCCTATTCTCTAGGGCTACATCTCCAGTCCAACTTTTAGTGGTGGCCTTCTTTTATTGTGTCTTTAAAGCAGAGAATTACAATGAGGAGCTCAAATTGAGTCTCCTAAAATAGAACAATGCCTGGTAGGGTGGTTCTTAGATCCCCCAAGCCACTAGAGTGCACAGAGTCGTTTCCTTTCCAAGGCTTGACCTTTATAGTCTTTAATGGAAAGAGGCCAATGTGGTGCTCAATTCCAAAAAGATCCTCTCAGGGATTGCTTGAACCTATCAAGCTTTCTGTCTGCTCGATGCTACCTTATGCTGCAAATTAGCTCGGTCCTCTATCTTTCTACTTCTTACTTTACTGTCTCTTCTTCACTTTTGCTCTCTCTGTCTTCGTTCTCTTCTTTGTTTGTTCATGGCTTAAAGCTAATTTGTCCTTGAATGTTCACTTCCTCTTCCGCCCCCATTGGATCACCTACTACTGCTCGCTTGGAGTTCCCTGTCTCTGCGTCATCATCAACGGCTCACAGGGAGTGGCCACTTGTCCTCTCGTGAACTGTGCCAGCTCTTCCTTGTCAGTTCGTTGTTTTCAGTTACATTGTGAAATGACTCATTTGCCAACTCAGCGGTCAAATCGGACTTCAAACTCTTTTATGCCACAGCTTAATCCCCTATCAAATCTGGTTCCTCCATCGGGCGCAATCTCCACCATCAAATCTGGAGCCCCCAGATCCTACGACATTCGCTCGTTTCATGTGGTTGACTTGCTCTACCGTTAGCACACGATGAGAAGTGGTTTTCTCTCTCATCTGCCTGCCACGCGTCACACGCTGAACGGAATTGCCTGTTTTTCTCCAAATCCGCTTACCACCCAAGGATGCCCCCGATATACCGCCAGCTTTGGAGCACGGGTCTCGCCTTTCACCTTAGCGCTTTCCCCACGGTTTCCCGGCTTCCATGCGACCGAGCGCTTCGGGGATTTTCCTTCTCGAGGGGTTTTACCTAGCTATTCATGCATCAGAAATTCCCTCTGTTTCTGGATCGGGGCTTCCCAATTGCCAGCTTTTCCTCCTGCGCAGTCTCCATGGGCCTCTGTCAGCGTGCTTTGACCGAGGTCCTTATCGTTCCTTGCTGGCTGCAAACAACCACTGTCAAAGGTCTTCCTGACCGCTCTCTGTTGACAAATTCGAAGTCTATCTTGTTTTGATACATTCATGGCATTTTATAATTTTTTTGGATCCAATTCGGATTAGGTGATAAGATAAGAAGAGCATGTGAAAACCATGGATCCTTCCTAGACTGCAGAAAACATGAAATGGTGAATGTTTACCCAAAGCAGAGCACTGATGTAATGAATTTTGCCTATCAAATTGAAATCATTCACTTAGAAGAAATGAAATTATTAATGGAATACACAAAACATACTAACATATAATCAAAAAATAAGAAACTATACTAAAACTACATACGACATGGATCCTATAAAAATAGCTGCAATTCTTATTAATCTCCTACTAAACTGCTACAAAATGATCTACAATCAAGGTCTGATCATCCACCTAAGTCCAACCCTTTACAATGAGAAAGAAGAAGAAGATATAGGCTTTGTTTCAACCTCCTCCCATCCTCTGGGTCTAATCCCTAAGATGAGGAGCTAATCTAACCAACTTTGAATAAGAAACTGGAATATAGGCATCTTAACAACTTGCCTTTAAAAGTGAAAAAAATGATTCATTTAAGCTCAAATTAACTTTTAATCTAATGAATCTACCCTCTACTACTAATTATCCATCAAATTTACAAGCCAAGTCATCATTTACAATGGTAAAACGTCCTCCATGAGAGAAAATCCATGAACACAGTCAAAACATAGAAAAATAGCCATCCTGTGCAAAATTTTCCCTATGCGCAATGCCACTGGCCCTTTTAGAGGCGTTCTTTGCATCCAAAGTGAGCTCATGATAGCTCATTGGAAAGGTCTTCAAGTTTAGTTTCCAAAACACCTAGAATTTTTGCATTTGAAGCTCATTTGATTCCTAAAAACTTGATTCTACCAAGACTGCATCTATATGTCCAAAAAGTGGCAGAAAGGTCATTTTTAGGGTGTTTTTTGACCTTTTGGTGGACTAGTTCTGCCCCAAAAGCTTAAGAAATCCATAGGGTGCATGTACTTATCGCTCTGAATCCAAAAATTCAAACCAGTTTTGCATTGGGTGTCCCTAGGAAAAGTGCAACACCAGTGGCGCTGCCATTGAGGCAGATTTTCTGTGTAAAATTTCAAAATTTGCAAATGACAAAAATTCTTCCAAACTTATGCAAACTTGGTGAGAAGCACCATGATCAAGTGACCTGATGAGCCAAGGAATCTTCATCAAGCAACGTATGCCTATCCTCCTCCTTTTTTCCTTTTGGAGCCCGCCTTAGCCTAGCTTTCATCTTTTTGACCCTCATGTTGCAAATTTTGTTTCGGGTCCTGTAATGGTAGGCCATGTGCCTAATCATCTAATCATCCCTATAGGCCTTTTGCAATAGCTTCTCTAAGTGAAAATTGACTCTCTCAAGCCAAGTCTATCTATCATCTTCAATTTCCTTCTCAATAGGAGTCAAACTGACCTATGCCACCTTGTCACTTTGTTGTTTTACCTTGAGCAGTACCAGCTCCATGAGGGCTTGTTTGCCACTCAACTGCTTGTTCTCTTGTTCCAAATATGTGATGACATACTTGTCCCTCTCCAAATTGTTCATCAGAGACTGGACTTGAGGCTCCTTTTCTTGTATGACGATGTCCTTTATCATTTCTTCATCTTGAGCCTCTATGTCAATTATTTCCACACCATGATGAGTATAATGCCACTCTGGCTTATCATTCTCTGTCAAATCAAAGTCCCTCTCTTTCTCCTCATCATCAAAACTCTCCTCTAGCATCTTTTCCTTCCCTTTGTGCAGCTGCTGCACCTGTACCTATTGTGTTGATGAAGAAGGCAAAGCCCCTTCCACATCCTGTGGAGCTAACACTTTCCTATCGCCTGCAAACAATCTCCATGTGCCCCTCTAATATGTCATGTAAGTCCTGGGTACCTCCATAGCTCTACTCTCTTTGGCTTCCTCATATGTTTTCACCTGAGCACTACTAGAAGGTCCCCTTGCTTCTTGAGACACTAGTGGAGGAATTTGAGGACCCCTGAAGATGTCATGAGCAATAAATGTCTCCCAAGAAATGTTGAGGAGACTAAGATGATGAAGCACAATCATCTTGATTAGGGAATAATGATAGAGACTACTCATCTACTGAGGGTATGGCTTCTTTTGCACAAAATGGGCCATCTTGTCAATATTCCTGAATAAGAAATAATGGATATTTAACATCCTCACCATGGTAAAATGCATGAGGAGCCTGATGTGATAAGTGTACAGCTTGGAAAATCTACTCTCACAAGTGAAATATTTCATGATGATTTTCATCATGGGAACATACGTGTCTTCAAGAAATCTAAAACAAAAAAGTCTTTTCACCTCATTTCTCTACCGGGGTTTGATATAAGGCTCATAATAATGTTCGTCCAGGTCTTGTGCCTTGTACCACTTCTCCCCTACATTTGGAATCCTAGTGGCATCCACAATAATGGAAGGCGAGACTGTGAATGTCACCCCAACAAGAGTCACCTTGTTGTCCTGAAGATGGGCTACAAAAATTCTAGTGAGCTCATGGTGGTGTTGAACTCTTTCTACTTGCTCACAAAACTCATAGCACCCTAGATATCTGAAACAAGTGACAGCTAACTTAGAGGCTTGCAATTCTCTGAGGTTTGATGGATCCTCCCTAATAATTCTACCTCCCTTGTGTGGTTTTCTCTGATGCCTAGGTCTATCTGCTGAGCTATCACTGCCGATGTTTTCTTCTCCTCATAGTCTTGGTCCTCTTTGTCCGCGTTTGCAAGGCTTAAGGTTGTATGAAGGGAATGAGTGAAAGTGATTTAGGAGTGAGGGGATGGGAGATGACCTTATGGGCTAGAAAATAAATGAGGGAGTAGGAATCATAAAAATGAGAGGGAGGGCTTGGTTTGTTTGAGATATTGCTTTTTGGGAAGAGGGATAAAGGGATGTGGATGTTATGGAATAGGGATAAAGGGATAAAGGGATAGGGAAAGAGTTTAGAGTTGTAGTGATAGGTGATAGGAAGGATAGTTGAGGTTTAGGGTTTAAGCATAACCAAGGGAGAATTTTAGGGTTTCACACTTGCCATGGGGAATGATGTTTAAAAGTTTTAAATGCAAACCAACAATTAATTATGGGAGGAAAAATTACTTGTATGAAGGGAAGAGAGGAAATTTTGATGTTTTTTGAAGTTTTGAGGCCTTTATGACCCTTCTGCTCAACGCGCAGTGCCACCACATAGACACATAGTGCCACCTCCAAAAGCGCAGTGCAGTGTAAATTTACACTATGAAAATTCCCAAACACATAGCGCCAAGTGCAGACACACAACACCAAGCTCTCAACTCGCAGCGGTGACCCTCCTACCTGAAATACGTAGCGCCAGTTTGCCTACGCGCAACACCACTTCACCCCTACTCCAAACATGCACCGCCACCCTCTAGAATCACAGTGCCACTTCTCCTTTTCCAAAAACTCACTCAACCTTTCCTCCTCTCCTCAATTTTAGACTCCTTGCTTGCCAAATGAGAATGATGAACTTGAAAATGAAATATGAGACCTTATATAGGAGTAAATTTTGATTTTTCACTTGAAAAAAACCCACTTTCTAATGTTTCTTGACCTTCTTCAAAACTCTGTTTTTAATGCCTTTTCTTCTTTGTTTCTTTTTAGGTGGATAATGCTCAACTTGAACTGATTTTTGTAGTGTTTCTTTGTCTTGTAGCAAGGAGAGATGCTTTGGTGTAGTTGGGATCATTTATTACATAAAATGACTTAAAATTACATAAGAAATACAAATTAACTCAAAATACTCAGTTTTCACCTCAAAAACATGTTTTTGAGGTGAAAATTACATTAGGTTAAAAGATAGTTATATAATGACTATGACCTACAAGCCATCATGCTTGACTTATTTATCATCCTCATACCCTTGCTGTCCTTTATTTACACTTTAAAATCATTCTCTTGACCTTGGTGGTGAAACCATAAGACCTAATGAAAACATGCCCTATGACTTAATGAAAGCACGATTGCAAATTGACCATGAAACCATAACTGAAGACAGCCTGAAGAAGGGTTAGCAAGTATACTCTATGAGGGAGAAATTAGATTTTCTGAAGAGAAGACAACCATCAGTGGATCAGTTTGACATGACCTAATGAAATGATGTAAAAATTTCAGTGTGGGACCCCTAAAATGAAAATTCAAAGAGCAAATTTGATCCCTAATGGAAGTATGCAGATACTGACACTAACAGAAGTGACCCATCGTAGGAGGTCCTTGATGTATCCATCACCAACAACACGAAACGGGTATGATGATTTGATAGATAATGATCAAAACTATGTTGATACAGAACTGGATCAAGAGAGGTAGACATGGAATGAAGTCTTAAGAGTATTGTGGCAAATTTTAACTAAATGACTTCTCTTGGACACAATGACGAAAATGAAATGGAGTTGGCAACATTGACCCAAAACCAAAAGTGGAGGCTTTGTCAAAAGACAAGCAAAATTCTAAACCCAACAACCATGAATATGAAGTAGAAGAGTGTCGTGTTCAAGAGTGAATTACTGCCATTAAAAAATGGAGTACATGTTTTCCCAATTTCCCCAACCATACTAGTCAGTACCTCTTTATTTTTTGAAAAGCATGAGGAGGATAACATATGCTTGATCCATATGTTAATCCTTGGATGAATCCCTTCAAGTATGTTTAACAAACCCTGAGAAGGAGTGGTTTGGTCACGTCATGAATGACGATTCCATTGTTGTTTTATGTTTTAACAACTCCAACGAAGGTATAACTCAACATCTTTTTCATATTTAGGGAGTTTGAAAAAGAGGTGAAAAAGAAAACTCCAAATGTTCTTTTTCATAGATAATCCCTTAGGTCGAAAAAGGCAGAAAATAATACCCAAGAGAACCTCTTACCCATGTTTTACTAAGGTATCCATTTTTCGTAGTTAGTGTATCTCAGTAAGGAAAAGTGTTAAACTTATACTGAGTAGATGGATTTTCACTTACTTTAATGAGTTCGAAAAGACAAGAGCTCGAAAATCTTTTCATATTTTGGGAGTGTAGGTCTTAACCCCATACATAAATTACCTGCATAAAAATTCTAAAAACAAAAAATGAACAATGGTAAGAGCATAAAACATAAAACAAATATACACAAAGATTTTCCCTTGGATCCCAAAACTGAAACTACCAGATCGATTTTTATTATATTCCTTTCAATGTTACAATACATATATATACATGCCGAAGAATCCATAAACCCCAATCCATTAACCCTGGAT
>APFE031031306.1:29442-44136 GCA_000404065.3 Pinus taeda | reverse complement strand
TAGATAGATAGTGTTTTTGTGTTCTGATTGTTCTTTCAATGATGTGATGTGTATTTAAACTTATTTACATTCTTTGCAAATTTCTGTCTAACACATGATCAGAAAGCACATCTGTCAATGTGTATAGATTTCTAGAAATGTGTCCGTATTGTATGAAATCAAAATGTCTTTCTAGAAGGTGAACCATTAAAAAGATATGAAGGATGGTAGGAATTCTAACTGAATAAACATTAGCGAGTGTAGTACCACGACATGTGAGTCAAGTCTGATGACTAAATGACAGATACCATGTGAAATAACATCCGATAGTAGCTCGATCATTGTGCAATACTCAACGATGTTTTGGGTAGAGCGACCAATACAAATCCCTTGTAGCCTCACTAACTTGCCATTTGGAGCAAAGATAACCCATGTTGCAGAGGAAAGGTTTTGAGTACTATGAATAACACCAGCAACATAACTAAAATAATGTTCAAGGGATGTCGACATATGCAAACCAAACATAAAAGGAATCAACAAAAACCTTAGGAAACTCTAAAGAGACACATTGCAAACACACTCAACACACCTATAGACAGTATATACACAATGTTACTACACATGAGATCAGGCATAGTAACTCATACACCCCTTTTGCAAGGACACGCTTCACAATATATCGACCTAACCACATAGGCTAGAACTTTCTTGATCCTAAATGGTCAGATTCTTGGTCATATAAAAGAACAAGGTCTGCTTTTGAGAAGACATGAGGCTTGACACTTTTGTCATATTACACCTTCATACGTATTTTATGAGCTTCATTAGCTACAGTGGCATCGTGATGTGTCTCATCTAATCGGGTCAGATGTAAAAGATGTTCCTCTTCTATAGAAGTGGTAGGAAGAAGTTCAACAACTAGTTTCAATCACAAAATCTCACATTCAATTGGAAGGATGTTTCCAGACCATAAACCAACTAAAAGGGCATAAATCCGATAGCAGTCCTCACTAAGGTTTCGTATGCCCACAAGGAAATGTAAATGAGAAAAAGGTAGTATAGTTTATGGACCCCTACCATACGTTGAAGCACAGTTTTGAGAAATGTATTGATACCCTCAACTTGTCCGTTAGTTTGAGGGTAGTAGGGAGTGGAACTTTCATGGGAAAGTGTTGGCATAGTAGTTAGTTCGATTATCATATAATTCAGGAAATTATTTCCATGATCCATAACTATGGCTTTTGGAACACCAAACCATGCGATAACGTGATTGAAAAAGAAATGTGCAGTCATTTCGCTAGTGCTGTTACATGTAAGCATTGCCTCGGCCCATTTAGCAAAATAATCTACTACGACAATGATATAACCATGCCCCTTGGCTGAGTGAGGATTACATGCCATGAAGTTGATACCCCATTTCTCAAAAGGTCCAATGGAAATAACAAGATGTAATGGAGTAGGCAAAGCATGGGTCTTATGATCATAAATTTGGCATGAATGGCACTTCTCGACAACGAGAATACAATCTCAAAAAATGGTAGGCCAAAAGTAACCAGTGTGTAAGATCTTCTGCATGGTAGCATAACTAGATAAATGATTGCTACATGCCCCCAAGTGACATTCATTAAGGATTTTCTTGGCCTCCTCATGCGTGAAGTGCCTTCATAAAATCGTATCAATACCACGTCGATAAAGAGTGTTGCCAATGATGATGTAATTCTTGGCTTGGTATTGAATACATTGTTTCTTGGAGTGAGAGGTATCATATCAAAAAGTCTAGGTTTGGAGATAAATTAGAATGTCTCCATACTGTGGGTCAGATGATGAAATTAGAAACAATGAATCATTAGGGATAGAATCGTCAAATGTCGATTCAAAATCAGGGTAAGGAAGGTCACACATTAGCTCAATGAAAACCAAGGATTTCTTTGACTTTGATTTGATGAATTCTAGGTCAAATTCTTGTAGGATGATGATCCATTTAGATAATCCCCCCCCGCCCCCCAACAATTTACGCGATAAAATGTATGTCATAGGGTTGTAATCGAAAACAACTCTAGTTTTCTGGAGCAAGATGTCATGGCGAAAAATTTGAACGACTTGAACAACCACCAAAGCCAACTTTTCTATGTGACCATACCTGATCTCAGTATCATTGATATTATGACTTAGATAATATATGGGGTGATTTTTCCCTACATCATCTTCTTGGACCAATACCATTGCTATAGTAGAAATGGTAGTAGCACGATACAGGAAATAGTCGCACTGGTAATCAGGGGGATATAAGAGAGATACCTGAACAAGTACATCTTTCAAGGCTTCAAACGCTTCCTGAGTTATGTTATCCTAATGGAAGGAAACCCCTTTCTTAAGAAGGCGAGTGAATCCTTTGGTCAACTTACCGTAATTAGGGGCAGACCTTCACATGAAGTTAGCTTTCCCTTGAAGTCATTGAAGCTGAACGAGTGAAGAAGGTGCAGGCAGGTCGATGATTTCTTGTACTTTCAGAGGATTGATACGAATTCTATGTTTAGAAATAATAAAACCAAGAAGTCAAAGAAAACTAATGCAGAACATACATTTGTGTTGATTTAGTCGAATATTATAGTGTCTACACCGTAAGAAAATGGCCCTAAGATGCATCGGGTGATTAATCTAATACTTAGAATGAGCAGGGAGATCATCCAAATAAGGCTGGGTGATTTTTTTCAATATCATGAAAATCGCATTCCATTGCCCATTGAAACATGGCCCCAACATTTTTAAGACCAAATGGGAGTTTCCGGTAAGGAAAATGTACTGCAGGGACAAATAAATGTAGTCTTAGGTTAATCCACTAGGAGAATGGTTATTTTATTATATCCAGAGAAACCATCCATAAACAAATAGATTTCAATATGTTGCAGTCATCAACAATCTAGTCAATGAACGAGGTCAGGTAATTTTCCTTAGGGCAAGTGTGATTCAAATTGTAATAATCGATGCATACACAGATTTTACCCTATTTCTTCATGACAAGGACAATATTTGACACCCAATTGGCTAGAGGAACGGGGTAGATGAAACCATCATGAAGGATTTTTTCAACTTCACTCTTTATCATGATAGCCTTCTTTGGATGGACTGGATGGAGGCGCTCCCAGACTGGTTTAGCATCAGGATATGTTTTAATCTCATGCACTACTATATTTGGATCAAAACCTAGAATTTCCTCATAGGTCCAGGAAAATACATCACGAAACTCCTGAAATAGGGCTTTATTGGTCTCAAACTTGGATTAAGAGAAAGACACACTAATGTGCATATTTTTCAACAATACCTAGTTTAATAGATATATCAAGAGGTATCATCTCTTCCATATTAGAGAGATTCTTGTCAAAATTGACTTCATGAATAGAAACAAAATTCGTAAAAGAATAGACAACATTGGGTATATATACATCACTGATATAATCCTCAATGGAATTTGGTAAAGAGAAACGATGTTGATGATCGTCCCACGATGCATTGTCTGACATGATGATGTCCATGATGCTTTCATCGGTAGAGAATACATGAGAGAATGGATCATAAGACATGTCATAATCCAATGATCGATCGACCCAGTTGATCGAAGAGAAGGTATGAGCCTCACAAGCCAAATAGATAGCTTCATAATCAAGTTCAATAGGGCTAAATGGCATTTGATCGCCAAAAATATGTATGCTAGTGTCATATGGTACAATCCATGGATCAATATGGATAGTAGAAGATGATAGCATGTTTATACAAGCAATCGAAGATGAGTTGTCGAGAAGAGGAGTAGGAGGAAGCAAAAATTTTCCCATAAGCGAGGAATCCTTTAGCATTCTAACCCCAACATGATGAAAAGAATGTATATTTTCCCTACAAGAGGGACACTTCCAGTAACATGAGAATCAGAGATGAAAAAGGTGAGCTGGTAAATGGCCAAAATCGTTACCTTATTGAGGAAAGACGATCATATAAAAATAAGTTGAAATGACAGTGACCATGGCATAAACCTATGTGTGACCCAATAGAACATTATAATCAAGAGGTATGTAAATAACTTCCACTTCAATAGATACAATTTCCCCCCCTAATTATACTTGTAAGGAATTCAAAATACAACAAGGCTTATATGTTCTCCCATCAAAAGATTTCAATGTCGTAGGTGACTGACTTAGTGGAGGAAAACCAATCGCTTTCCAACAAGACATAGACATAATTTAGGTAAAGGCTCCCTCGTCGAGAATAGAACAATGAATTTTCTTACCACAGATGACAACTTGAATGATAATGGCCAATTAATCTAGAAGGCAATGGGTATAGTTTTAATGATTGAAAACAACTATGTTGGAACCCGAAAGATCCACACATCAGATAGCCGAAAGAAAAGCCTTTTTCTAGGTGGGGTAGTTTTGCAACACCTCGCTGGCCAATATAATTGATGGAGGCTGAGCCAAGTTTTCAACTACGTTATAATTTTGAGCATCCCTAGCATGAGGCTTGAAAGAAGACTTATCAATAACACCCTTCAAAGGCTTGATAGTAAACTCCATATGAATCATGATCGAAGGAGGATGGGATGGAGGTGATGCTGAGCTGGAAGGTTTATCAGTAGCTTGATCATTCAGAGATTCACATTACCATAGTCCTTGTTTTGAGTAGCCACCATAACATCATATTTATGCTTCGTGGAGGAAAGCATTAAAATTGTGTTAGAGGAAGATGGGTCCCGGGAAACCATGTTGGTCTCGTGATTGGGAAACGGGTCAATGAACACAACGGGAGAAGTGGAGGATTTCAGAAATTGATTCACTTCCGCATGGTCAGGACAACCACGAGTAAAGTGCTCCTCATTGCAAATCAAGCATGGGTAGCGAGGCTTTCATTTCTCATTATAGGACTGATTTTCTTGTTTATCTTGTGGTGAAGGCTCTTTCTTCTTTCTACCTTTTCCGTTCTTCTTGCTTCCTGGTTTCTATTGAGATTTTCCTTTATCAAATGAAATGAAATTTATCTAGGAAGAAGAAGTCGTAGGAGGATTGAATGAAGAGATTTGGGCATAAGTAGTGAGACCAACACCAGATGGTTTTCTCATTGTCTACAAACTAGTAGAACCAATGATGCCATCAGCAGCATGGGATTATTTACCAAGAGTGTGAGGAAAAACGTTCGAAGGTCTCAAAGCATCTAGACTTATATTTTCATAAAGAATTCTAGATTGGGTATAGATGAGGTAAAAATACTGAGCACGAGAAATTGATTTCTCTTTAGTCACGACTCCACCTTTGGTTATATCCTATGTGATAGATGGAAATAGGGATTTAATGAACCATTTTGCTAGAAATTGATCCAGAACATAGGTCTTAACCAATCGACGATGACATCGCCACTCATGAATGTGATCTACAGTGTGAGTGGGTTTGGTTTTTTTAAATTTTGTTAAAAGTTCCATTCTATTTTCATATCGGATGGGTAACTAGAAATGCATAAGGAAGGTGGTAGCCAAAGAACATAAATCATGAAATGAAGCTCTAGGTAACTCAATGTACCATTTAGCTGTGGTACCTGTAATAGTATGTTGGAAAATACGTAATCGTATGGAATCGTCATTAAGGGAGTTTGAATAACACCACAGATGATACTTCATGACATGGGTAAAGGGGTCTTTTACAAGATTCCCTTTGAACTTTGGGATATCATAAGGCAATTTGGTATAAATTATCGACCACCAAGGTGAATGAGTGATGGGATAATTGGTAAATCAAGTCAAATCTGGTAATTCGAGAGTTGCCACAAAAGGTAACTATCGATTAAAATCTGATGGAGGATAGTCTAGATAAGAAGGAAAAGCCTGAGCAACAGATACTTGCGTTCCTAGATAAGAAGTGTTTTGATAAAGAGGAACCTGGGCACCATAATAAGGAGGACTCTGGTAACTTGTATACACATAATGTTGTTGACCAACTCCAGGATAACCCTACAAAGGCTAGAATGGTTGGGTTTGCATATGTTGGTCTTGAAAAGGAACTTGAGGAACACCCTGATAAGGTATATACTTTTTCCCTGTGGGATTTTGGATCATCCCGACATAAGTTGGGTTTGATTGGGAATGTTCCATGCTATACACAATCTATCCTACTAGAATTTGAGAAGTACCTTACCCAAGCGGTTGAGACTGTACGATACCTTGTAAAGGCTGGGTAAGTGGAACTTGAGGTGTACCATATAATGACATAATAGGTTGAGATGCAATAACAACATGTAAAGGTTGAATTCCATATATTTGAGATTGTTGAGGTATATATTGATGGGTATGAATTTGCAATGAAGACAACATAGGTTGAGGATTCAACAATTAGTCCCAAATGAACCAGGTTATATGGGAAAAGTAGGTTTCCAAACACTGGCAACCATCTGAGGGTAAGGAGGATTATAATAAGGCTCATTACCAACTTGAGGTATACCAACAATAGGTTTCTCCCTTGCCATAGGAGGAGGGGATAATGGAGGCAACTACAATCCAGATGGAGGGCACCCAACATAAGGAGAGTTTGGCAGTTGAAGATAAACTTGCCCACTAACATAAGGTCCAGCCTGTTGTTCGATTGTAGGTGTAGGCAGAGGAGAAGGAGCAGGATGAGAAGAATTCATAAAAGAAGTACCATATGGATTCCCCAAAATGGATGACATGGGAAAGGTCCAGGGAATGGAAGATGCACTAGAGAAGGTACCAAATAAAGACTGATAACTAGGTGGGATGGAGGGGCCACCATACATACGTACCTCTAGAAATGTTGAAAACATGGATGAGGAAGAAAAATTTGATCCCTCAACCATAGTGGTGGACATATGTTGGGAGGTAAATTCATATCCAATCATGGTTAACAATCCCAATGAAGACTATCTTGACAAATCCACGGGTGAGTCAAAAGAATCAGGTAAAGGAGTTTGTGCTAAAGTCTGAAGAGGAGGAAGAGGTTCAGTCTGATAAAAATGGTGTCCACTTAGTTGAACATGAGTAGGAGAATGAGGCTCCTCTTGCAAGATCTCTTGAATAATCACAAGTTCGTATGGAAGAGGTTCATCGTTGTGTCCAAGATATATGGTTGGAGGTTCTGCCTGAGACAAAGGAAGAAAAGGGGAAGGTGATGAGCCTCATCATTGGGTAATTATATGGGCCTTAATTCACCTCCTAGCTTAGTAAAACAAACTATTCTCATAACTTATTACATAATTTTGATTATATTTTGTTTATGAGGTGAGTTAGAGTTGGATATTTTGCTTTGTTGTCTAATGTGCATTTAATGCAGGATTAAAGGAAGAAAATCAAGGAATTTTGGCAAAGACCAAGGTTAAAACTCGAATGGGATAAGAAAAAGGGATTATATGAGGTTAATCTGCTTCATTTACAACCCCCCCATTTGAATATTACTCCATTAGCTCCGAGTGCAAACAACCAAATCATGAGGACTAGAAGGTAGCTAAGCAAGTGAGAGACAAAGCACCAATTTATCTTGATTTTGGGAGCCGAGCCTCCCTAATTTTAAGGAAGTAATTGGAGAATTTAGATGTATAAGTAGAGAGGCTTAGGACCTTAGTAGGATTCTTATTTTCATTGTAAAACTATACTCTATTTTTGAGCTACAAAACTTGTGACAGTTCTTTTGATGTAATATGTTGTTTTGGTAATAAGAATGAGGTTTGTTTTGAGCCAGCACTTAGTTAGCTCAGAGGACACAATCTTTTGGCTTAGGGCCCAACCCTAGCAGCCAAAGCTCCTCTTTATTGTACATGTATTCTTAGTGTAGATTCATAGCTTATTTGTTAATTTGCTTATTAGATGCATTTCCACTACAAGTATTGCAGATTAGATTGGTTGTGTGACATTTTTCTTCCATTTGTGCCTTCTTTCAAGTAGCAGGTTAACAAGGAGAAAAAGTATCACCACGAGGTTGTCAGTAGGTGTCTTGGCCTCACTCCCTCCCTCTCGAACCATGACTTGAGGAAGAGACCCTTTAGCAACCCCAAAAACATAGATTTCTAGTTCTTTTATGAGCTTTGGAGTTTGTTGTCTTTAATTCAGTATGTGGTTAATGTTGCAAGGCTAACTTCATTGTCATCTTTTTCCATCTCCATTTCTACAATCATATCTCACTCATTCTTTCATTCCCTTCAAAAACTTTCTTCATGCATAATATAGGCAGTTGATTCATGCTTTTATAGTTTATGAAAATGTATCTTGTTGAATAGCTTTTTTTGGAAGACACACATGTTTTATGCAGAGTAGGTGCTTTAGGAGGAGACCAAGACTTCATAGTCATCAACCTCCTTCCACTTCATCCACCTTAGCTAGACCTTGCTTTCATGTTGGGCATCGAACCCCCCCCCCCCCAAGGCATGTTTTTGGGCTTAAAGCCCAAGTTTTGACTTAATCTTTTTGTAAAATCTCCACGAATTGTGGGCGCAAGGCGCAAAAGTATAATAGTGTCACAGGATTGTCCACCATAGTTTTTGTAATGTAATGTTGGCTGGATAGACCTACCCATGGTTCACAGAAATTGGGATTGTATAAATAGAGCAAGGCTCTAAATGTAGAAGATAACGAAAAAATGAATAGAAGAAAAGCATGAGAAGTCTATGTGATTGAGTCGAAGTGTAAAGGGTGTCTATGGGTGTTAGAGTAGGAGAAGGCTCTATAGCTGAGTGCAAAAAGGCATAGTAGTTTGTAGCTGAGTGCGCGGACCCCTGCAGCTGAGTGCGCAGGGGAGGTCAAGTCTGTAACTGTTGGGAGAATCAATAAAGCAAAGTTTTGCTATAATTTTGTGTATATTTTCCTAGTTTAATGCATGATTGGATATAATTTGCAAGTATATTGTTTATTTACTGCACAGTCGTGTATGAATGTTTTGTATTGCTAATTATAACTTAAGACATTCAAGTAGGTGAAGGTAATTAATGGGTCAGGCCCCAAAAAATCCAACAAATGGTTTCATTGTCAAGACCGGGATCTGCATAGAGATGTATGATGTCGTATCATTGGAATCCAACAAAGAAAAGAATTGAAGATTGGTTGGATAGAAAGATTCACAAGTTCACGGCACAGGAAAATAGGAATCCGCGACTATCAAAGGAAGAGTGGTTAGATTTCTACTTGTATACATAGATCCACAAAATTTTCTTTGCATCCTTCCCCATTGAGTTATACAAGTGGATCACGAAGCTAGCAGATAGCCAAGGAAGGTGTAAACTCGAAAAACGTATTGTGTGGACTCCAGAATTGGTGCGTAGACTGGAAGGATCGCAAGATTAGATCGTGCGCACTATCAATCACTGGCTCAATCGAATCATAGGAGGATTCATCTCTCGATTTGCAGTGGATACTGGTGGGCTCCAGTATTGTAGAAATAATGCTGCAACTCCTGGGGCTCCCTTATTTACTTTTATCAACCCGGTAGTTCGTAACAAACTTGGAAGCGACAGTGCTGTATGCACAAGTACAAGTTCTTGCCGCAGCTGTCACCTGGTCAGCTGGCACAAGTTTGCTAGGGGCTCAAGCCAAATTCTATGAGCTCTGAGAAGAAGCTTGTTAACTGATGGATGAAAGCTAACTCGAAGGAAGCTAATCTACTTGCGAAAAGAAATTGAAAAGCTTAAAGAAAGCGCAAACCCTAGCAAACCCTAATCTGACCAGCTAGTCCTACTGATGCGAAAAAGAGGATGCAAGCTACTGAAAGAGATGCCATTACTTCTAGGAAGGTAAAATACAAGGGTCTAAACTACTTCTATCTGAAGAAAACATCTTTTTGTATTTTTGAATAAGTTGTCAGAATTATCATGCATAGGCTTTCACTGTTCTTGACTGTGCAGAGGTGGATCGGCAAGAGGAAATGCTTGGAAGAGGTTGGGAAGGTTTAGAGAGGGCCTAAGGGGTCCCTAACACCCTTCCAGAGAGTTTCACATAGTTTGGCTATCAAGAAACTTCATTCATGAGCTTCTATAGGAAGTCTGCAGGGGTTCTACAGGATGTTGTGGAATTTCTACAAGATGTTCAGAAATGGGATTTTGGAGGATGGATGGGTGAAGAAAGATGAAGGAGTGGGCATGGAGGTAGGATACGGGTTTGAGGTGGTCCAGGGACTGGTGGATGGAGTTGAGAGAAGATGTGGATGGCTGAATTTGTTCAAAGAGGTTCGAAGCAATGTTTGCACAAAAAGGTAGGGTTATGTGGGCAAAATGACAAACGTGAGGCAAGAAACCAAGTTAGGGGATGGAACAGATGGGTCATGTTATCACTAAAAATAGTTCAAAGGAAAAGGACAAGCCCATGGTGATTAGGGATCAGAAATATTCATCATTGTTTCAAGCGAGGCAGTTCCTAAGTTAAGCAAGACAAGATACATCAGATGGATTAATAATAGGCTCAGACCCAACATCAGAATTATGAAGAGGAAAATTGAGGATTTGAAGATACAACTAAGCCAGGAGAAAGGATTTCCTTAGCTAAGGAAAATCACATAGCAATTGACCAATTTGGAGGGAAAAAAGGGAAACATTTTTGAAAAGGAGTTTCTAAAGAAGGATCATTTACACAAGATAAGCATTCAGAAAGCACAAAACAAGCAAAGCAAAAGCATATATAAACCATAAGCCATTTGTCATAAAGCTGATCACAGCCAAGTATTGTTCATCATACTTCAGGCAAAATTAAACAAGTTTTATCCTCATACACGTGCATGGGCAAGGTATACAACACATCAAGAACGTGGCACTCCAATACATTTTTGTGTAATCGAAGAAGGACAGCAGGCATAATTGATTTCGAATATCCTTGTGAAGATCAAAAGCAAAAAGGAGGAACTTTCTCTCCTTGTTTTTACCAGTCAATTTCTAGAAGCGTTTATGAGCAGTTAAAACCTCATCTCTGAAAAGTGAAAGAGGTTTTCATCCTTAAGATTCTGAAGTACAAAAACCTCTTCCAATTTCTTCAGATCCATTATTATTTGAGAGAAATGAAGGACCCAACTTGCACTACGAAACTGCTGTAGGTGCAGTTTTTCACAAAAAGACTTTTCCTGTTTAACACCTGTTTTGCAAAGACATATTCTTGGCATTAGGAAAGGTATTTCAAAAAAAAAAGAGATGTTTTTGTTAAGAACGGATTGGTGCAAAAAAGCCTCCTTCAGTTTTTCTAAATACAATTTTTATGAGAAGTTATGAGCTCTGTCCCAAGACCTATTTTTCAGCCAGAACAGAGCAAGGGACAGTTTCCTAGTTTCTAGGAACAACAAAGGATGAGTCATCAAGGGCCAGCTGGAAGGTTATGAGCACCATCAAGTTCGACTTCATGGAGTTTTAGGTGTCAAATAATGTTTTAAATGTTTAGATAAGGTTGTTTTGATCATAATGAGGAGTTACACTCCTAATTGTTTTAGGTCTCTAGGACTCTTAGTTAGCTGTCTTTTGTATTAGATAGTTAGTTTAAGTGTCAATAGGTGTCAAATAAGGAGGAATTCGAATTCCCCTCATGCTTGAGGAGGAATCTCAGTTAGATAGAAGAACTATATGTATAGCTGGAGCAGCAATGTAATAAGGTTTGGAAATTTTATGAAAAAAGGCTGATATTTGGCTTATGTAAGACTCTGTTTTGATAATACATGTTTGGTTTTACTTCTCAGGATTCATGAGGGATTTTATGTTCAGAATGTGTGATGTTGTCCTTTTCCTAATTCTTGTAGTGGTATGAATGTGTAATCACTCAGAATTCACTTGAGGTGCTCTGACTTCCTATATGCATTCATAAACTGTGTGGTCCTATCTGAGTTGTTATGTTCTGAATATTTTAAATGCTGAATGCCCTGACTTCTATGTAAGGCTGAATTCATTGTCATAGTGAGATGTTGTTGACTCCATAAGCCCAATGGATAGTTGTTAAATGTGTTTCCACCATTTATATTATTACAGTTGTTTCAAAAAGAGTTAGCCATCTTAACTATAATCAAAATCATTAACCCCTTTTTGAGAGAGCCCTCTCAGGTTGAGGAGGCTAAGCCTCAGCCTAAAGTAGGTTTTAAATAGTTACTTGAGGTCTTCCTGGTCTGCAGCCTTCCAGGGTCATATTTTGAGATAACATTTTGGTGCGTCTTCCAGGAGTCTGAAGCTTATTCTTTCCCGAAATCAAGAGGCTGAACTTCTGAAGGTAGCAGGAGCTCAGACATCATTCTGAGGCTGCAAAACTACCTTGGCGACTCCACACATTGAATAAAAAATTGGAAGGTGACTCCACTGCTAGAAGATCATTAGCTTGATGAAGTTCCAAGATGAGTTCCACTGCAAGAATAAATACCAGGTATGCTCCTATGAATCGGTCTCATATCCCTGGTTTTCCAAACCCTATGCCAAAGGTTGATTGGTTAGAGGATCTTCCAATATTCAAAGATGAAAAGAAAGACAATGCTGCTCTTCATTTGGTTAGGTTCCATATGAAAATGTTTATGACCACTTTAGAAGGAAAAGCATGGTCTTGGTACAAAGGTTTGGAAAATGGTTCAATATATTCGCTTGCTAGTTTTCATGATGAATTCTATGAGATGTATAAAGAATCCCATCCCTCCTTGTTGTTGGTCCAAGATTGTTGTAGACATTCTTTAAGTCTTATTCAATACTTGGAGGATTGTTATGATGATGATGAATTTATGGATGAAGAAATTTTAGAGGCCCTTCATAAAAATGCATTTCAACACCAAGAAGAAAGTATAACATCCCATGAAATGCAACATGAAGATCAACAGGGGTTTACTTATGAAAACCATGTTTCATCCTTTGATATAAATGAGAGGATGCTACATACTTGCCAAGATTTTGATCACAATGAGTATGAAATTGATTGCAAATACCAAGGAAAAGTACTGGAAGATAACTGTTATAACCCTCAGGCAGAAGAAAATATGGTTCATGTTTGTAATTCCTTGCAGCAGCTTGCATCAAAGAATGATCTTTATAATGAAGAAAATTACATTGTTTGTGGGCATCATGTAGAAAGGCAGTTGGACAGCACATCAAAGGGGTCTTGTGTGGTTGAGGATCAGTTGTCTGAAGAGATAGAATGTTATGATGATTATCAAAATAACCATGTTCTCTTTGACCCTATAAATGAATACATGGCAAAGTTTTGCACACCAGTATTTCATTTTCATTTGCATTATGAAGATCATATACATTATAAGCTGATTTGGTCATCTCACTATCATGGTTATTTTGAGGTTGAATGCAGTCAAGAGCCTCCAATATCAGAAAGGACAATTGATTGGCTTTATTGGAAATATCATGTTGCCTGACATAAAGTGGAAATTACAGCTACTAGGTAGGTAGGAAAATGCAAATAAGCTCAAGGTTTACTGAGCATTTTTCAGTAGATGTAGTTCTCTCTCTCCTACAGTGATCATCAAGCTTAAGCCCGAGGTGAAGGCCCAAGAAGCTTAAAGGGAATGCTTGTCAAATAAATTTCTATTTACAATAATGGATAAGGCACTGGACCTACGAGTTCTTAGTGTACCACAAGGGAACACTATCCCAAGTGGAGCCACTGTTATCACTGAAAATAGTTCAAAGGAAAAGGACAAGCCCATGGTGATCAGAGATCAGAAATCTTCATCATTGTTTCAAGCGAGGCAGTTCCTAAGTTAAGCAAGACAAGATACATCAGATGCATTAATAATAGGCGCAGACCCAACATCAGAATTATGAAGAGGAAAATTGAGGATTTGAAGATACAACTAAGCCAGGAGAAAGGATTTCCTTAGCTAAGGAAAATCACATAGAAATTGACCAATTTGGAGGGACAAAAGGGAAACATTTTTGAAAAGGAGTTTCTAAAGAAGGATCATTTACAAAAGATAAGCATTCAACAAGCACAAAACAAGCAAAGCAAAAGCATATATAAACCATAAGCCATTTGTCATAAAGCTGATCACAACCAAGTATTGTTCATCATACTTCAGGCATAATTAAACAAGTTTTATCCTCATACACGTGCATGGGCAAGGTATACATCACATCACGAACGTGGCACTCCAATACATTTTTGTGTAATCGAAGAAGGACAGCAGGCATAATTGATTTCGAATATCCTTGTGAAGATCAAAAGCAAAAAGGAGGAACTTTCTCTCCTTGTTTTTACCAGTCAATTTCTAGAAGCGTTTATGAGCAGTTAAAACCTCATCTATGAAAAGTGAAAGAGTTTTTCATCCTTACGATACTGAAGTACAAAAACCTCTTCCACTTTCTTCAGATCCATTATTATTTGAGACAACTGAAGGACCCAACTTGCGCTACGAAACTATTGTAGGTGTCATTTTTCACAAACAGACTTTTCTTGTTTAACACTTGTTTTTCAAAGACATATTCTGGGAATTAGGAAAGGTATTTCAAAAATCCAAGAGGAGTTTTTGTTAAGCACGGATTGGTTCAAAAAAGCCTCCTTCAGGTTTTCTAAATACAATTTTTATGAGAAGTTATGAGTTCTGTCCCAAGACCTATTTTTCAGCCAGAACAGAGCAAGGGACGGTTTCCTAGTTTCTAGGAACAACAAAGGATGAGTCATCAAGGGCCAGCTGGAAGGTTATGAGCACCATCAAGTTCGACTTCATGGAGTTTTAGGTGTCAAATAATGTTTTAAATGTTTAGATAAGGTTGTTTTGATCATAA
>APFE031031306.1:2540-28567 GCA_000404065.3 Pinus taeda | reverse complement strand
TGGATGAAGAAGTGGTACAGGTGCTCTGCAATATATATTTCTAACTGAACCAATAAAGACTTGCAAGAAATCAAAGAGCTAGTTATGCCAACCTAATCTGATCTAGCTAATAGTAAAGAGAATGAACAGAATCTTTATTTGCAAGGAAACCATGTATATTAAATATGCAATGAAGCATTCAAAGATATGAACATATAACCAACTTCTGCAAACAAAAATCGTACACTAGTGATTGCATGGCAAAGCAAAAATAGTGTTTTTGTTTGGGACAGCAAGGTCACTTTGATCCCAGCCCCTGATCCTATGAGGGAGAGGTGAAATCAAAGGTGCTCGTTGGCCTTTTTCTAAAGCTTTTTCCCTGTTGATATCCTACCAACTTAATCTGAACATCAAAAGCCTTTCTAACCATCAACAATGACCTAGTTAATCAGCACAATTTAATCTACCTAACAGAAATGATTTTGCAAATGCATAATGGACAAATAACGATACATAAAGGAGAAATAACGATACATAAAGGAGGCCTTGTCTCTCAGGTTGGGCCCAACCCTAAGAGCTACGGCTCCTATAAAGAACTCAGAGTTGATGCTAAATAGAATTGCTTGTCATTATCAAAAAATAGTCATCACCAGAAAGTTATACCACAATGGCTACAAGAAAACGAGTTGAAAGTGACAACACTATAGTGAAAAAAATACAATAGTTCCAAAAGTAAACTATGAAGGTTGAGGCCTTCTTATTTATACATTACGAGAGGCCTAGCAGGCCTCCTAAATTCAAGGGACTCGGTTGTCCCAACTGCTAGTAAACAGTCACTCTTCCCAAATCTGCTTGGCTGCCTTTAGGATCCATTTTGGTGGCCTGTGAGCTCGGAGTTGAGGGTGGAGATCCTGAGGAAGGGCCATTTAATGTCAGAGACAACCCCCCTACGAATCCTTACCTCAAGCTTGGATGTCACCTAGCCCATAATTGCTTGGTTTTGCTCCACATTTGTCCAAAAAACCTGAAATAACCACGTATTAGCCTCCTAGGTAGAGTGACCATCCTTATTCGTTCAAATAACATAAACATACTAAAAAACATGCATAATCTATGCAAAATGGAGGATTGAACAAGGACAATTAGGAAAAATGAGCCCAATAAGTTACCCAATTTAGGGCTCATCATCACCCCCTACTAAATGGGTTGCTCATCCTCTAAGCAACTAGTCCAGCTCCTCATCCTTGATTGCCTTAATCACCTCCCTCACATCCCAGGCCTCTGAGGTGATATCTTCTTCACTGTCATGAAACCCGGCCTTCCTTTCCATCTCTTCCCACTGCCTATGCTCCTCCTCTTTTGTGCCTCCTTCCAGCAGCCCCAAAAGCAAAGGTGGAATTAACTTAAGGCCTATCCAGTTGGCCTGAAGATTCTGCATGGAATTTTTGTAGAGAGGCACTCGTGCCAAGGCCTCCCTCATTCTAGTTGGGGTGTGGTATTCTCTGATTTTTAGGCTGTGGGACAATGTGTTCCACCTACGGGTTCAAGAATGAACACAATTGTCCCCCAACAGTCGCTCCATGTCCTCAAAATGTGCTATGGCCTGAGCTTGATGATCCATGTAATCTAGCAGGGCCTGCGAGTTGTTTGCCAAGTGCTAGTGGGCAGATATTAATGCTAAGGGATCCCCTGGCTCTGCTCTAATTAGTAGCGGTTCCTGTAGTTCCCGGTTCATGACATTTTTTACCTTTGCTGCTCTCTTTTCTTCATGGTTTAGCCATGAGGTCATGGCCATAAGTTGCATGTCCCTTACTGCAGTGTTGGGGTCCCACGAGGTCATGTTGGGAAGGGCCAAATTGTGTAGGTAGAACTCTGATAGTTTGGCCTTGTCTTCTGACGAACTGTTGTCACATAAAGCCATGAATTGTTGGGGGTTTTGGAATTGAGTGATACCTCTCTATGCCAAAGTGTTGATCTGAAATTGCAGCCACTAATCCCTGAGGTAGAGGGCGTAGGATTTGGCTGGCTTCCTACACTGCAGAGCTTCCATTGCCCAACTGGCCATGCAGGCTAGTTGGGCCTCCTTCTCTTGTATCTGTTGTTTTAGAGACTGTATCTCTAGGCTTGCTTGCAATTATTTTTCCTGTAGCTGCCAATTTAGTGTCTCAATTTCAGCCTGCATTCATTCCTTTCGCTGCTATTCTTCTGTGGTATCTTTGGCTGTTGTGGCCTCCTCCTGTTGCTGTTGTTCTCCCAAGAGGTGAGGCTTGTCTTCCTTCTTCTGTCCCTGCAACTGTAGCTGCTGTCTAAGCAACTCATTTTCTTCCCGTAGCTTGGCCTGCTGGTAGCTCTCCACATGTCATACCCTTGCCAATTCTTTTTGGGCCTCCTTGAGATTTTCCTCCAGAGGACCTATATCTACCACACCCTTGGATTTAGCGATCTTCATCCAACTGTGGGTCCTCACTCTTTCTTCCTCTAGTGCAAGGAAAAGTGGCATTGTGAATTTTTCGGGAATGATCTTCCCGGCCTCTAAAAAGTTATAGTAAGAGCACAGGCTGGGCTGCGGGCTTGGTTCCATAATGCTTTCAACCTTCTCTTCCTCCAGTGATTATTTGGCTGCTTTTTCCTCCATCTTTTCGGTCTCCTTCAGCGTAGCCAGTGTTTCTTGTAGAACAGCCTTAGCATCCTGTAGAGAGGCCTCTGAGTTCAACTTTTCCATCCTTTCTATCCATGTGGATGTCTTCGAGCTTCCCCGCTCATATGTGATGGATGTATTTTGTTTGGATGCGGTGTCTTCAATTGTAATTGGTCCTTTGGACTGTTGCTCTTCTGGTCTACCAGTTTTTATCCTCGTGCTTCTTCTTGCCTTAAAATACATGGAAGGCTCCGTCTTTCACTTTTATTTTTTCTTTGGAGATGTGCTGAGGGTGGCTAGCACAGCTGCTGCCTCCCTAGCTAGAATCTCAGGAGATTTTTCCTTCCCTTGCCCTTTTTCCAGACTTCCTGTAGAAAGTCTTATGCTGACTGTTTTCTGGCTTCCTGTAGAAGCAGTTTTTGGGCTTCCTGTAGAAATGACCTTCTGGCTTCTTGTAGAACCAGTTTGCACTGTTTTGGCCTGCTTGGCTAGAGGTGCCTTCTCCTTTAGTTTTGTTGTGGCTGCCTTGGGTTTTCCCTTGCTTGCTTGGACTTTTTCAGTCCTCTCTGCCCTGATTTGCAATCGTTTCTCCCTCGGTGTCTGTGTCAATTTTCCACCCAAAGTTTTGGCCTCAGCAGCTTGGCCTTTCTCTCGTTTCTCTTTTTGTCCTTGCTTTGGTGGTCTGCCCAGGGTTTCCTGACCCTTGGCTTTCTCTTCTGCCTCAATGTGCTCCTTCTCCTCACTGCTGGAGGAAGTGAGTTCCTTGGCCAAAATTCGGATATCATCATCCTTAGACATATTGTGAAAAATATCCTAAGAGAGAGGGATAGTATAGATATGGAGTGCATCTTCTACTAGAAGCTTGATAAGCCCATGATAGGCCAGCTGGTCTGGTGTCCCTTCCTTTAGTTTTGTACCACACTCAATCAATGATTGTAGGAGGAAGTAGGGGATGCTTAACTTTTTTTCTGTGGGTAAATTCATCTTATGCTTGAGTTCAGTTAGCAACCGGAAGTGATAACCATATACAATACTAAACTGCCCCTCACAGGTAATATATTTCATAATCTAAAGGCTGACCTCACTCCAAAATGGTTGTAGGCTGGCTCTCCGGACTCCATTCTTATCCTCTGAAAATTGTTCCTCTAGTAGGAAGAATTCCTGTTTGGCCTTTTGGCCCAATTTCCTTTCCTCTTTATCCCAGGGTATCCCCAATGGCAGATCAGTGACTCTACTAATGAGTTGTGGGGTGAGCTTTAGGGTCAACCCTCTGAAATTTACAGTGGCTAGTGTGTTTGATTTAGGCTTCAGGGACCTTAGGAAATCCTCTGTTATCTCATCATCATGACCTTGAATTTTGTCACAGAAGGTCATCCAATTTGCACGGGTAAATAGGTCTACCACCTCAGGAGTTTCTCACAATTTCTTGGAATCCGAGGGTTCCTTTCTGATAAACCCTCCTGGCATGGTGAAAAATGCTTTGTTTTAGCTTGTGCTTTGATCAGAAGGGGAACTCTGTGTATGGTTTCCTCCTCAGAACGTTGAAGACAGTATCCCTCAGGTCACTTTGTATCAATTCCCCAGTTACAAAGCTGTTGCTGCCCAAAACTCGACTGTCAAAGGGGAATTGGCTCTTACAAACAGGGTGCAGAGCTTAATGTTCATCCCCAACCACATAAAAATCACATTTTTTTTTCGCACAAGCTTACTCTACAGTGGTTTTTATCATTTCTATAGGAAGAATTTGCTAACAGGAACTATGGAGGAGAATTAGACGCAGAACCCATTGAAAAATTCCATGTATTACACAAGTAAACCACTATTCTTGAACCACAGGTAGACCTGCTTTTAATTTTCCTACTCTAGCACGTCGAATTCACCACCTTTCGAAATATCATGCATGGGAATGGTGTGTTCGGGCCTACCTCTCTTCGAATTTCCAACTTCGTCGTATATAGTCTAGGTTTCTCTGCTATGTCGAGTTTCTTGTAGAAAGCTTTTCCGGCTTTTGGAGGACGTCATGGTGCTTCTGGACAAGTCTAGGATGCAGGAGGACGTTGGAATGGACCGAGAAGCTCGGGCTAACAAACTGCAAAGGAGGAGGACTCGTAATCTGTTGCAAAATGGTTGCAAGTGAAAATGACAGTGGTTCATCGTGAGTTATCCAGCCGAACAATTTGAATTACTGCACAATTCATGGCGCAAGGGTGAGCTGTCCAGGCTGATCCGTTAGCCAACGTCATGGCCATCATTCCTCGGTGTGTCTCTGATCGCCATATCCTTTCTCTGCCATTAACCACCGCCATTTCTGCCAAACTTTCGATTCTCCCCAATTGGACACTTCCCACGTGTCGACTGCACATTTCCTTGGCATAACCGGGCTCGTTCGGATCCCACGAGGCCATCCAACTGGCTGTCGGTGGCCAATTGACTGGCCACCAAACTTGTTCAATCCGCACATTTCACAGTCATGCAAATTTCAGAGTATAGTCTATGAAATTCGACGAATAAGGTTAGACACTTACCTGTGTGGCCGTGGACGTGTTCTGCAGGCTTCGGGACGTGGAATGATGGATTTGCTCACTGCTGCTTCGTGCATGGGCGATGGAGCTCCTTTTTCATTGGTTGATGCTGTATGCAAGACTTCGGGACCAGACCCTCTGGTTGTAAATGCTGCATGCGCCGGCTCCTTCTGATTTTAGCTGCTGGTGTCTCCATAGTATGTGCTCCAGACGGATCAGCTGCTACAGGATTCTTGTAGGACATCCTGTAGCTGTTTCTCCTCCTGGAATGCATGCTGAAACGAGTAAGGTTGCATTCACGGATGAAGGGTCCTGATGGAGCTTTGACAGGTAGAGTGTGCAAGCCTCTGCATGCTTGATTTGTCACTTGGAGGAAAAAAAAATCTAATTTGAGGGAACATAACTCTTGTATGACTGTGCAGGAATACATAACCAGATTGTTGCAATGGTGGTGGAAGGAGATGAAACAAGTGGTGGATGGAAGAAAGGGGTGGCTGCATGCCCCATCAATAGATTTCAAGCTTTAAATCCCTCTCCAGAATCGATTCTGGCCTGCCCAAAGGCTCTACCGGTTGTTTCCTGTAGAAATCCAGAACTTCCTGTAGAAAGTCCTGAAACTTCCTGTAGGAGGTTGAACCTCGACCAGAATGTGTCCAAATCCTGAAAAAGGTGAGTGTCCATGGAGGGAGTGTGTGTGAGGATGCCTGGTAACTTGGTATGGACCCCTGTCCTCATTTTGGGCGACCTTCTTTTTTGCACTGTATTCCTGCAACCTGCAATAATTCTTCAGAGATTAAACTTGTTTCTTTTTTCTTTCTTTTTTTTCTTTTTTCTTTTTTCTTTTTTCTTTTTTCTTTTTTCTTTTTTCTCTTTTTTTTTTTTTTGAGAGAGGGAGAGATAGCAGGGGTGCCTCCATGTGGTTTTCACCCCTACTATCTGCCCTGGGCACCTCAGAGAGGTTTTCACCCAAGGATCTGTTTATTCAAATTCTTTATTTTCTGAGAGACAACAGGGGCGCCTCCATGAGGTTTTCACCCTTACTGTCTGCCCTGGGCGCCTCAGAGAGGTTTTCATCCAGGGATCTTTTTATTTCCTTTTTTTTTTTTATGATCAAGGTGTGGTCAGAACAGAGGCAGAACCCTGCTTTATTACCAGCACTGATTTTTCCATAGTTTCAATGAACTCCTGCCTCGAAAGGGGTTTCCTGTAGATCTTCAGTCGATGCCCATTGATGAGCATGGGGATGGCTTCTTCATCAATGATCCTGATAAGGACTGAACCATTGTCATTGCATTTCTCCACTGTATATGGTCCTAGCCATCTTGTCCTCAGCTTCCCTTTGAAATCCTTATATCTGGAGTCATACAACAGCGCCCAATCTCCCGGCTGGAATTGCTTTTCATTAAGGTGCCGGTCATGCCATATCTTCCTCTGAATTTGAACTACTTCTGAGTGGAGGAGGGCCTACATTCTGTGTTCATCTAACCCATTCAGCTGCAATAACCTTTCACGTTGAGCATTGCTAAGATCTAGGTCCAGCTGAGCTGCCACCCTCAATGTGTTGTACTCGAACTCTATTGACAGCAGACCTTTCTTCTCGTAGACCACCTCATAAGGTGTGAAACTAGTTGTGGTCTTCCAAGTGGTGTTGTAGGCCCAAGTGGCCTCAACTAGGTGATCTGCCCAATCCTTTCTGCTACTGCTCACCACCTTGGTCAAAATCCCTTCCAATGCTCTGTTAGTGACTTCCACCTGCCCATTTTCTTGAGGATGATATGGGGTAGAAGTCCTGTGCTTGATCTTGTGATGAGCGAGCAAGTCTTCAATTAAGTTAGAGGTGAACTAGCTTCCTTGATCAGTGACTAACTCTCTTGGGTAGCCAAACTTGTAGAAGATATTTTCTCTTAAAAAATCAGCCACCTTTTCTTCTATTGCTACTTTGATTGCCTTTGTTTCTGCCCACTTTGTCAGGTAGTTGGTGCACACAATGATGTAAGACCTTTGCTTTGAAGGAGGGTTGATAGGACCCACAAAATCCATGCCCCACTTCTCAAATGGATCGATGGTCACTTGAGTTTGGAGAGGCATTTCATCCCTGGGAGTCGGTTTTCCCATCCTCTGACATCGATCACATTGGCTGATGTATCTTCTGACATCTTGATGAAGAGTGGGCCAATAGTAGCCTGCCTGTAGAATTTTGAAGGCAGTCCACTTTGCTGCAAAGTGGCCTCCACAGGGTCCATCATGACAGCTTAGGAGAATGTCAAAGACTTCCTCCTCCCTAACACAACGCCTCAAGATCTGATCTGGGCCAAGTTTGAACAGGTTGCCCCTGATCCAAGTGAATGGGGCACTCTTCCTCACAATTATGCTCTTCTGCTTTGAGGATAGATGCGGAGGGAACTGCGCTGAAACCAAGTAGTTTGCTATATCAGAAAACCACAGAAAGAGTACTGAGATAGCAAACAGATGTTCATCTAGCATCTGGTCATCCACTATTCCTTCTTCACCTGCAGGCAAATCCAATCTAGACAAGAAGTCAGCAACAACATTTTCTTTATTTGGTTTGTCGACGATAGTCAAATCAAATTGCTGCCAAAAAAGTAACCATCTAATGATACGAGCATTTACATCAGGCTTATTCATTAAATATCTAATCGCAGCATGATCAGTATGTACAAATGTCTGATAACCAGTGATGTAGTGTCGGATCTTGTTCAAGGAATGGACTATGGCCAGAAACTCTTTCTCAGTTACAGTATAGTTCATTTTTGCCTTGGACAGGTTTTTGCTGACAAAGTATATGGCATATGGAAGTTTCTCCTCAACTTGTCCTAAGGCTGCCCCTATGGCTCTGTTCGAGGCATCAGTGTGGATGTGGAAAGGTAGGGCCTCTCAAGATCGGGGCGGACACTAACTTGTCTTTCAACTCATTCAGAGCCCCTTGACTGTCGTCAGTCCATTTAAACTCAACATCTTTTCCTAATAGGCCAAATAATGGCAAGGCTAGCTTACTGAAATCTTTAATGAATCTTCTATACTATCTCGCTAAGGCTAGGAAACTCCGAACATCTCTTACCTTCTGAGGAGGTGGAACCTTTTTGATAATAGAAATTTTGTTAGGATCCACCTGTAATCCTTGACGAGAAATGGCATGACCTAACACGGTCCCTTCAGTCATCAGGAATTCACATTCTTCAAGACTGAGGGACAGGTTGATCTCAATGCACTTGTTTAAAACTTTTCCCAGGTTGGACAAGGCTTCTTGGAAGTTAGACACGTAAGGAGTAAAGTCATCCATATAGATTTCCACTGAATCATGAACGAGCTCAGCAAATATGCTCAATACAGCTCTTTGGAAAGTGGCAGGAGCATTGCATAGCCCAAAGGGAAGGACTCGGTAGGCAAAGGTACCCCATGGACAAGTGAATGTGGTCTTATATTGGTCCTCTGGGTTGATTTGGATCTGATTATACCCGTTGAACCCATCTAGGAAAGAGAAGAAATTCTTCCCTGCCAGTCCATCCAACACATGATCTATGAAAGGCAAAGGGAAGTGGTCTTTCTTGGTGGCTTTGTTCAGTTCTCTGTAATCTACACAGATTCTCCACTTCCCATTTTTCTTGGGTACCAACACCAGAGGGGAAACCCATTCGCTGTCTGAGATGGGGTAGATGAATCCTGCATCCAACAATTTTTGCAATTCTTCTTTAACGATGTCCTTAAGGGCTGGATTCATTCTCCTCTGAGCCTGCCTGACTGGCTTACATTCCTCTTTAATGTAAATATGATGGGTACAGACCGAAGGATGGATTCCTTTCATTTCCTTATAGCTCCAGGAAAAAGCCTCCAAATGGTGGTTCAAAAGGCTACATAGCTCTTTTTCCTGAGGGGGAGAGAGAGAGGAACTGATCTTTAAAGTTATTTTAGGGCCAAACTCCACATTCTTAACTCTGGGAGAGGTCGGATCAGTCACACAGAGGTCCACTAAAGCACTATCTTGGTATCTTCCACCAACTCTTCTAAGGACAGTGCACCGGGAGGAGGATTTCGGATTAAGTTCTCAATCAAATCATCCTCGGTTTGAGGACCTCCCTTGGTGGCCTCCATTGTGCACAATGGTGTAGAGTAGACCTCTTCCTCATCTCCTTCTTCCAACCAGAGTGATAAGTCATGTTCTAGCAGAGGTTGGGAAGGAGGGTATAGGACCAGCTGTTTGGACATAGGCCCATTCTTGATGGTCATGCTTCCAGCTCGACAGCTGATGTAAGCATCCGCAGTAGCTAGCCAAAACCTTCCCAAAATGAGGGGCTATCCAGTGAGTTTTTCCTTCGGCTGAAGGACCAAGAAGTCCGCAGGGTACTCCCAAGAGTCAACAAAGACTAGGACATCTTCCACAATCCCTTCAGGAGTCACAGTGGAGCGGTATGCCAACTGCAGTACTATCGAGGTCTTCCTTAAGGAACTCTAAAGGTTGAGTTTAAGCATAGTGTCCCTGGTTATCACATTAATGGCAGCCCCTAGATCAATCAAGGTGTGGGGGATTATGGTACCATTGATGTGAACATCAACTACAGGACTCCCAGGGTCCAAATACTTTGGACAGATTACTTTCCCCAACATAAGATCGGACAGTTGTCCTATGACATTGATAGTTGAGGCATCTCTCTTTCACCTGCCTGGGTGCCTGAAACACTTCTCCTTAATCAATTTTTGTATATCGATACATCATTTATGGCCTGGAGAAGTGGTATTTTCACACACAACTACTTGAGTTCTCCCAAAAGCTCAGTCTCCTCTAGGTTGGGTTGCATGGTTACTGTTAGTTGCTCAGGAAAGGGTGGAATGGCCTTGGGTTCACTTTCCTGTTGCTCTTCCTCCTCCTCTAGGGGAGGAGGTTGGTGCTCTGGAAGGACCTTCCCAGATCCCAAGTTGATCTCCTGAATCTCCACAGCATAGGTAGGGCATGTTGTCTCCCCAGTATATACCTACTGGGCGTATTTGTTGTTGGGATTCTGGTTCGGTTGAGCAGGCATCTGGGGTTGTCTTAGAGGAGCAGGAGGTAATGGTTGTGGTTGAGCTGGTGGTGGAGGCAACATGGCGGGAGGAGGGTTGTATTGGGGCCTCCACCCCGGTTGAGGTGCATTCCATTAAGGTTGTGGATGGGCATGCGAGTGGAACGAATGAGAAGTAGATTGAGTATGGTATTGAGATGGATAAGACCACGGAGGAGGTGCAGACCGTGAAGGATGAGTAGAGGGGCCCCAAGAAGGTATATGAGTGGATTGGTTGGGGTTATAATAAGCTTGGGATGTCCCTTGCATCCCCTTCTGGTAAGGTCTAGGCCCATGTGGCCTCCTTTGGTTGAGGAAGTAGAGAGGTTCAGTAGTCGTCCCAGTCCCTAGGTACATCGCTTTAAATCCGGGCAAGGTAGGGCATTGGTTGGTGGGGTGGTATTCCTCAGAAACGAAACATACCTCTATTGAGTGCAATGGACACTCATTCTTAGGGTGCTTCCTCGTGCATTTGGGACAAAAAATGGCCAAAGCCCTCTCAGCTTCCTCTTCCTTTTGCTGAATTCGGAAGGTATCAAGTTGCATGGCAATAGTCTATCTCATCTCACTTTTGAGGTCTTCCATATGATTAGAAAACTCATGCTTGGAGAAGGTGGTACTAGCTGAAAGTGGATTCCCCCTACCTCTCTTCCGCGCTGCCCTAGAATGGTTTCTAAACACAGTCTTTATGTCCTCATAAGGTAGTTGGTAGATGTCCCCTCCAGCTAGTATGTGAAGGGTATCTAGAAGATCTTCAGGGACTCCTCGGAGCAGAACCAGCTTCAGAGATTCTGGGTCAAGTGTGCACCTATCCCATTTATAACTAAGTTGGAACCTTTCCTCATAATCTTCTAAAGACTCATCACTTCCCATGGTCATCCGAAAGATCTCTCCCTTGGTTTCCTTGGACCTACAGTAGTCCCGGTATTTGGTGTTAAAAGCTTGCTGCATCTGAGCCCAAGTGGTGATACTGTTTCCAGCTAACCCCATGAACCAGCGTAATGTTGCATCCTTGAGGGTAGAGGGAAAGAGTTTCAACTTTTGCTCTTCCTCAGCATAGTCGTAAGTTCAACAAAGGACAACAAACTCAAACAGGAAGGTATCAGGGTCCTCAGTAGTCAATCCATGGAAGTGAGGTAAGGCTGAGGGACTTATGTTTTTCATTTTCATGTCTCCATTGGTCTCTTGGATGGGGAAGGCACCTTCTATTCTCTCATCTTCTCTTCTACCATTTCTGTTTTCAGCCATGGCCTCAGACGGAATGTTCTCTAGCTCTTCTTCTGTTATAGGATCTTCGTATATCTCTTGAGGTTCACCTATAGGTTCTTCTGGCTCATTGTCACCAAAGAAGAGTGAAGGTTGACTCAGTGATGTGGTGGGGGTGTTGGGTAGGAATTTTCTGGTTTTATCTCTGTTCCTACGAGGCATGAAATGGAAAGATTTTTGGTTTCTTTTTCTTTTTCTGCTTGTACCTGAAAAACTAAAATAGATTGAACTACAATTAACTATCTTGCTGAAATGAGAATGCGGAATTAAAATGAAAACAGTGAAGGAATAATCTATTTTGCTGAAATGAAATTGCAGGAATGAAATGCTAAGCTACGCTTGTGGAATTGAAATTGCGAAATTGAAATGCTAATCTATGCTTGTAGAATTGAAATTGCGGAATTTAAATGCTAATCTATGAAAGCAGGAAATGTCTACTCTAATTTTGCGGAAATGAAATTGCAGAATGGAAATGAAATAAACTACTTAGTAGAAGGTTGTAGTAGAAAATAGAAGAAAAGCAGCAATCACAAATACTTTGACGCTTCCCCGGCAATGGCGCCAAAAAAGAGTGGTGGGCTCTAGTATTGTAGCAATAATGCTGCAACTCCTGGGGCTCCCTTCTTTACTTTTATCAACCCGGTAGTTCGTAACAAACTTGGAAGCGACGGTGTTGTATGTACAACTACTAGCTCTTGTCGCAGCTGTCACCTGGTCAGTTGACACAAGTCCGCTAGGGGCTCAAGCCAACTTCTATGAGCTCTAAGAAGAATCTTGTTAACTGATGGATGAAAGCTAACTCGAAGGAAGCTAATCTGCTTGCGAAAAGAAACTGAAAAGATGAAAGAAAGTGCAAACCCTAGCAAACCCTAATCTGACCAGCTAGTCCTAATGATGCGAAAAAGAGGATGCAAGCTACTAAAAGAGATGCCATTACTTTTAGGAAGGTAAAATACATGTGTCTAAACTACTTCTATCTGAAGAAAACATCTTTTTGTATTTTTTAATAAGTTGTCAGAATTATCATGCATAGGCTTTCATTGTTCTTGACTGTGCAGAGGTGGATCGGCGAGAGGAAATGCTTGGAAGAGGTTGGGAAGGTTCAAAGAGGGCCTAAGGGGTCCCTAACACCCTTCCAAAGAGTTTCACGGAGTTTGGCTATCAAGAAACCTCATTTGTGAGCTTCTACAGGAAGTCTGCAGGGGTTCTACAGGGTGTTCTGGAATTTCTACAGGATGTTCTGGAATTTCTATAGGATGTTCAGAAATGGGATTTTGGAGGATGGATGGGTGAAGAAAGATGAAGGAGTGGGCATGGAGGTAGGATAGGGGTTTGAGGTGGTCCAGGGACTGGTGGATGGAGTTGAAAGAAGATGTAGATGGCTGCATTTGTTCAAAGAGGGCCGAAGCAATGTTTGCACAAAAAGGTAGGGTTATGTGGGAAAAATGACAAACGTGAGGCAAGAAACCAAGTTAGGGGATGGAACAAATGGGTCAGATGAAGTTTGGGTGGATGAAGAAGTGGCACAGGTGCTCTGCAATTTATATTTCTAACTGAACCAATAAAGTCTTGCAAGAAATCAAAGACCTAGTTACGCTAACCTAATCTGATCTAGCTAACAGTAAAGAGAATGAACGGAAGCTTTATTTGCAAGGAAACCATGTATATTAACTATGCAATGAATCATTCAAAGATCTGAACATGTAACCAACTTCTGCAAACGAAAATCGTACACTAGTGATTGCATGGCTAGATAAATCATTCTTGCGGACAAGACCGATCTCCCTAGTATCAAATGATATCTAGCAACAAGCAGCGCAAGCAAATCTACTTTTCTCTAAACATGTTTCATTTCATAAATGAAAACTAAGAGGTGTGATAGACCCTACCTCGTTCCAACGCTTGTTTGTGGCATATTTGTTCCAACAGCTTCAAGCAGTTCCCTTTTAATAACCTGCATACACAAACAAACACACATCAAAGAACACCTGCATAGATAATATAATAAAACATGTTCATTATGAAGATCAAGGAGCTCATAAAATAAACCATTAGAGATAGTTCATTGAGAAAAATAAACTTGATTTTATTAATTTTATGAAGAAAAGAACTTTACAACCTTGGTGCCTTGATGTTGTACAAGCTCTTTCCAGGGTCAAGCAGGAATCTCCTCTACTTTGACAAGCCTCACTCACTTCCCAAATGAAATGAAAGGTATGTGATCTCTCCTCTCACAAGCTCAAAAAGGAAGTCTAATTTCCAGTAGCATTTACCCTCAATAATCTTCAGCTTTCAACCTCCCTACAACCAACCCAATGCCTAAATTTATAGTGAAAATGGAGGAATTTGCAGGTCCACCATTGAAGGGATAAGTTCCTCCTTCAATGGGATAAGCACCTCATATCATTGAGTTAGCTCCCTTAGTTATGGAATGGATGAACCAAGGTGGAGCGAACTTGCCAGCATAATATTCCTTCTAGAAGCGTCCAGAAGTGACCCAAGGTGAGTTTTTAAGAATGAAATCACGCCTTTTTAACTTTTATAGGGGCTCGCACCCATCACTTAATAGACATAGTGGTCAGGTTCGTAGGGGACATGACCATTGGGTGCGGTGCCGCAGGCAATGCTAGGAGAAAGTGTGAAACCAAGATTTTTGAGATATTTTTAAGGTCTTTCTCCAATTTTCAAGGCTTGACATGAAGAGATGAGGCTTGAGATTTGCAAAGGAGGTATGTATGAGTGGTGATGGACTCACACAAACTGTAGAAAGTCATGGTGACAATTTTTTGTGTGACATACAGGTGCTCTACAATTTATATTTCTAACTGAACCAATAAAGACTTACAAGAAATCAAAGACCTAGTTACGCCAACCTAATCTGATCTAGCTAACAGTAAAGAGAATGAACAGAAGCTTTATTTGCAAGGAAACCATGTATATTAACTATGCAACAAAGCATTCAAAGATCTGAACATGTAACCAACTTCTGCAAATGAAAATTGTACACTAGTGATTGCATGGAAAAGAAAAAATAGTGTTTTTGTTTGGGACAACAAGGTCACTTTGATCCCAGCCCCTGATCCTATGAGGGAGAGGTGAAATCAAAGGTGCTCATTGGCCTTTTTCTGAAGCTTTTTCCCTGTTGATATCCTACCAACTTAATCTGAACATCAAAAGCCTTTCTAACCATCAACAATGACCTAGTTAATCAGCACAATTTAATCTACCTAACAGAAATGATTTTGCAAATGCATAAAGGACAAATAATGATACATAAAGGAGAAATAACGATAAATAAAGGAGGCCTTGGCTCTCAGGTTGGGACCAACCCTAAGAGCTACGACTCCTATAAAGAACTCAGAGCTAATGCCAAATAGAACTGCTTGTCATTATCAAAAAATAGTCATCACCAGAAAGTTATACCACAGTGGCTACAAGAAAACGAGCTGAAAGTGGCAGCACTGTAGTGCAAAAAATACAATAGTTCCAAAATTAAACTACGAAGGCTGAGGCCTTCTTATTTATACATTACGAGGGGCCTAGCAGGCCTCCTAAATTCAAGGGACTCAGCTATCCCAACTGCTAGTAAACAGTCACTCTTCCCAAATCTACTTGGCTGCCTTTAGGATCCATTTTGGTGGCCTGTGAGCTTGGAGTTGAGGGTAGAGATCCCAAGGAAGGGCCATTTAATGTCAGATACAACCCCCTACAAATCCTTACCTCAAGCTTAGCTGTCACCTAGCCCATAGAGAATTCCACACATACCACCCCCACCCACACCACCACCAATTTCACCATCTTCACCCCCGTCTTCACCGATACCACCTCTGCCACCACAGTGAAGAAGTATGGTAAGCGCGATAAAGCTACTAGTGTTCAAGGGAGTAGGGAATGAAGATCTGGACCAGTTTTGGTTCATGATAAAAGCAGTATGGGAAGCACAAGGTGTCACAGATGAAACATAAAGAAGGAAACATTGGTTAGTGCTCTGCAGGATCGCGTGTTGACTTGGTACATTAAGCATTCCAATGACAATCCAAATGCGAGGATCACGGATATCTAAATTGTGCTAAATAAAGAATTTAGCAGGCCAAAATCTGAGACTTAGTCGATCATTGGATTCAAGGAAATCCAATGTACCAAGTGAAACCTTGTGGGAATTGGATCAAATACTGAAGTGCACAATTTGTGAAGAGAACATGACATTAATAGATGGGAAACACTGCAAATGGTTTGTGGCATTGTTAACACCACATCTATGAAATGCGTTGTCGCAACAAAGGCTAACCACTCAGGTTGAGGCTTTGAAGGTCGCGATGAGATTGCATGAGACTCCAATACAAGATCCTAACTTGGGAGTTCAGTAGATTCATGTGCAGTTGAAAAACATGTGCCCAGAGATGCAGAGTTTGAAACAAGATATGACAACCCACCTAGAGATGCGTGATGAGGTATGGTGCTCAAAATGCAAGGGCCAGGGGCACGACAAGGATCACTACCCAGTGTTGGCAAATTACCTTGCGAGAAGAGGGCCAACGCCACTAATATTGGAGGCACAAGCAGGACCAAGTGCGGTGCCTACACTATGGTGCGCGATTTGTCAGATAGGAGGAAAGCATACTATAGATAATTGCCATCTATTATAGAAGTATACACAAAATTCCCATCAATTGTTATGTAATTTCTACAGGTCAGTAGGACATGATGAGTGCACTTGTAGAAGTTATGAGTTGATGATGGATCAAACTTCTACCTAGATGGTTCAAGCTAAAACACGACCCCTCGATCAAAACGTAGGAGTGGCATGCACTGGATTTTAGGGGCGCGGATGAGGCCAAGGTGGAGGGGGGCTAGGAAGAGGTCACAAACAACTGATATGTTACAATTGTGGAGGGCCAAGGCATTATGCATGCAATTGTATGAATCCAACGCGACCATCATGCTTGTATTGTACATTGTTTAACCATGAGATAGAGGATTGTCCCACACTGATAGAGAGGTTGCATGATAAAGGACCACTCCAGCCTCCCCCAACTCAGAACCTGCAAATGATGAGGTTTGAGCTGTGCGAGGAAGACCCTAATGTAAATATCGTGCTCCGGAGTGGTATTACGACAGGGGATGATAAAGGCAAGCAACCTAAAGAAAGCACCTAGGTTCACAAGGCACCAACGAAGGAACTAGAATTTGATTTGGAGCATGCTAAGGATACCTTCATGGAAGCTAAGACGAGCTTCGCTGATGCCTCCACTTCAAGAAGTAAAGACAAATTGGAGCCGGAAATGGACCCATCGATGCTCACTATGTTCTTGTAGACATGCATGAAGTTGTTGCGCGACAACAAGGATGTAATGGGGATACAAGAACCCATAACTAGATGCGCTTGGACCACACCAAGAGAACTGCACGTAGTCTAGAAGCTCGGGAAGCACATGATGTGAACAGGAAGGGAGATGAGATTGACTACGAAGATCAGGGAATATGAGATGGACCAATTGATTCTGGATCTAGGATCAAACATGAAAATCCTGCCAAAATAGACATGGGAGCACATGGGCAGGCTTGTGTTGCAATGGTCTCCTATCCAACTGCAAATGGCGAACCAACAAAAGATCCTACCTATGGGGATATTGCAGGGAATCACAGTAGATATCGAAGGAGCAAGCACGCTAGTAGACTTCGAAGTGATAGAGATTGTTGATGAAAACAATCCCTACCTTGTGCTATTGGGAATAGATTGGGCCACTGACATTAATGGAGTGATAAATCTAAAGAAGCGCAAGATGATGTTTGAGAAAAAGTCACTGCGTGTAGTGGTACCTTTAGACCCTGCAAAAGGATTGTGCTACATGGAGCCAGTGTGTGGCTACAATTGCGACGATGATTTAGACTGCATCTACAAGATAACTGTGTGTGAGCAAGATTGGGTAAATCCAATGTTGAAGCTCTTGGGAGCGTGAAAGCTCCTACACATTAGATTCTGACAAGGAAATAGAATTATGGTAGAAGCAGTTACACGAGGTAACCACACTCAACTATAACATGATGACGAGATCGTTGCACTTCCTAGCGACAGAGGTAAGAGATCTACCTATATATGACGAGTTAAGTGAGGTGGATGACTTCCTGAACAAATTTGAAAGAGAAGTACCAAAACATCAACATTTCAACGCTATAAAATGGGTATTGCAATCTACACCCGCAAGGTCATGGGGTATGCACCAAAGAAGTTTTTGAGAATTGGTGCAAATGTAGAAGGATGATGCGTATGTAGTTTGGGAAGCCTTACATGTGGTTAAAAGACAAGTATTGTGGATAGGATGATCCACGTGCACAAACCAGCCCGCGCACCCACCTATCCAGGTGGATTCAAGAATATGGTGTGAAACATGTACGAATGCACATCATCCTCGTGGTAGGGTACACAATCAGTAAGCAGGTTCGGGTAAGGCAATGGTGTGAATGACCCCTCCGGTTGGGGCCACGAAGTATGGAAAGACCAAGTGCGCAGAAGAGTATCCACGTAGAAGCTTTTAACAAAGTACCCGAAGCACTGAACAAGGTCCACAATGTGAAGTAGACTGACTGGTACTTGCATGTACCAATGGTTCTATGGGCTTATAGGACCACACGCAAATACCTAACTACATAGGCACTGCCCAGGTTGGAGTATGAAGTAACCGCAGTAAGCCCTATAGTACTTGGAGAGCTTAGACCATGCATGATAGCACTGGTAGATATGACAGTTCACAAAACCTTGGAAGCAAAAATCCATCAGGGAGATTTTAGACTCCAAGAACTTGAAGAAGAAAGGGTATGATTATGGAATAAAAGCGCTATGGTGGACGCGGAAGTCAAGAAGCTGGAGGACAAGATAAAGGAATATTTTCTCAACAAAAAGATCAGGGTGATAAGGCAGGATGTGTACAATCACGATGATAGTTTTAAGGCCTATCACCGTGAATTGATCAGTCTGATGCCTTGGCTTGGATCGCACATTGCTAAGTGTATTAACCATGGTAGCGCATTGCATATGGTAAAGTGCACGATGCCGACTGTAACGATAAAAGGTGGGTATTTTCCAAAAAACACATTAGATGACAGGATGAAGATTTATATGGGTAGTGAGACCACCTAACTAGCCGAAGGAAGTACAATCTTAGCACTCTAGACAGTTGGAAGGAAGCGTGAGACTATAAACCATTCTACCTAGGAGTTATGCGATGTTGGAGCTGTGCACCAAAGAAAAGAGTCACAAGGTCCACGACCGCGCACGGGGGGTTGCACTGCCACACAAGTTGGCCAGAAAGTGATCGTTGAAGTCACTATTCATGATGGGATGCTCGACTTGAGACCAAATGGAGTGGGCGGCAGGTATTTAAGATGCGATTTATGGGCAAGATTTGGGAAAATCCGCCGCCAAGGGAGCATTAATGAACCAAATTTGGGGGGAACGGTCGAATTCAAATTCAAAAAGCACTATAAATTACAAAGGGCTTCCCAACAATCAACACTTGGTCATTTGTGAATTAAGCTATTGAGTAGAGCCATGATTGTTGTGTGCCGAGCGTTGATTGAGCCCCTTAGTTCGCGAGTGCTAGATTTCTAGATGAACACGATGGCAACAACTAAGGACGTTATGGAAATAATATAACTAACCACCGAAGAAGCCGCATAGGCCCTAACTATGCGGGATGCTCCGAAAGGTTCTGGGATTGTGGAAGAAATCCTGAAATCACCACGCATGCCAAGATCGAAGAAGGACAAACAAGGATGGTTCCCATACGTGTGTCCCCGCAGAACCTACTGCGCACCAATCTGTCAATGGCGAAGAAGGGGACAGCCATCGCCATAGAGGCCAATGAAGAAGAAGAATACCTAGAGGATCTTATCATCATAGAGGAGGAGGATGAAGGCATGGAGGAGGAAACTTAGCCTGCGCACCCCTCGACGAAGTTGCCTACCTATGTCCCCCAGTGGAAAAGAAAGGCTAGAGTGCCCAAGGACCTTGACGAGACCAAGAGCTCACTCTAGACCAAGCTCCTCCTAGAAAATATTATTTTTGAGGGCACGTACCTAGGACAGGTGCTGAGCCTAAAATTCGAAGATTGGGACCTCGCTGAGTACAACGGGTGTTACAAAATTGGTGTCGTGAACATGGTTGTGTGGAGTGGAAAAGGTTGGGCTACTGAACCTGCTCTAGGTGCCGCATATCCATCGTGCCCCAATAACCATTTTCATCATCAAACAACTACTCTACTTAGTACTTGATGGGTGTTTGTGGCAGGAGGAGCCCATCCCCATCATGGTAGACTTGATTCACCACATTTCCAGGCTTCCACATAAAGGAGAGGACCCTGCAGACATCTGAGAAGGGAAAAGCAGTGACTTGGCCATTGCGGAGGCCATGAAGAAAAAATACAAGTTGACAAAGAAGAAGAGGGGCTACGCCATATCCAACATCAGTAACAAAGCAGTGAAAGTGGCAACCCAAATACTGGCCGGTAAGGTTATGCGCAAGTACTACGTAGACGAGGTACCCACGCCAGTGGTAGCACTGGCTGAGCAGTGCATGGAGGGGGTCCAGTTTAACTAGTTCACGTTCCTCTACAAGGAGTTTTTAGAGAATTACCGCGAAGCTCAAGAATAGGGAAAAATGTTCCACTATGCATGGCTTCTATTTTCCATAGTGCTCATGGCAGGGGAATTACCGAAAGATAGTCAATTCCCCACAATTGACAGAGATCTGCTAGAGGCCGCGAAGTCCACTTCACTCTGGGCCACAAAGGATTTCACTAGGATCTGTGATAGAAAAATATTCTAGGTGTTCATGGAGATGAACCTCAGAATGGGGATCAACCTTAAGCCATAGTGTTTTCCCACTGTCTACAACAACTTTCAAAGTTTTGCGTAATTTAAAGCGAACATCCATAGCATTTACATTAGAGCGTGCAAGGACCTGACCAAACAATGGAGGAAGCTACCCTTTGTAGCCACAGACGATGTTATCTTTAACATCCTGAAGACATGGCTACCAGAGTGGCACACTCCAGACATTGCAGAGATAGAGAAGTCGACAACACAAAGGAAGAAAGACGAGGCCAAACACAATTAGCAGAAGAGAGAAGGAAGGAGGCAGTGGCAGCAGAAGTGCGGGCGGCGCGGGACATTGCACAGATAGCAACTAAGTAGGAAAAGGCCGCAGCAGCTGTAGCCACAACATAGGAGGCAGCCATGAAGGCGAGCGAGGGCAAAATGTCATCTTCACATGGGTAGGAAGCAGAGGAAGAAGAGGGGGGCACGGACCAAAAAACTATGTCCACATAGTTGAAGTGCAAGCAACCAGCCGAGAGGACATGGTCGCGTAAGAAGGTCAAGGCATCGAAGTTGTCTATTGACCCGATCACCCTAACTGAGGCTGATCTGCATGACATCAGCGAGACAATGCATGATGTCACCTCTAAGGCCCTCCAAAATTTCATGCAGGAGAACCAGATTGTGTTGGGGTCCCTCAGAGCGTAGTTGCAGGAATTATAGGTGTGCCCTCCTCAAGCTAGTACCCTTGACCAACCTCTCAGTCAGAACAATGACAACAGAACAGATGTTGCTTGCATGGATGACAAATACCATGGTGCTGCTAGAAGGGGCACTAGTGACAACAAATGAGGCCAACAGGCCTATGGTTAGTGCACCGAAGGATCTCGGTATCAATATTTCTGCACTCCTACGAGAGACCTTATATGTTTTGCAGGATGGGATAACTGCAGAGTTGCGAGTTAGGGAGACCGGTGCTCTGCAAGTCCTTAGTAAGTAGAAAATAAATATGGAACAATTGAGCTTGCAGTGCGATGAAGTGGTATCGTAGAATCAATAGCTAGCACAAGTAATAGATGAATCTTGCCAAAGCATCTTGGAGCTAGCCATCCCAGCAGAGGAGGCGTGCATCCAAAGGTTAGCAGCAGGGGTGGGTGAGGCGTGGAAGGAAATGAAAAAGGTTCAATTGGAGCTAAACCTTTAGATCACTGAGTTGCAGATAAAGGCACAACCGTCCATTGCTCTAGAAGTTAGAGAACAACGTGCTAGCACTATCACAGCGGGACTAGATGAAATTGGTAGTGCAGGGAGAGACTGCACCAAAATGTTGGAAGAATCATTTAAGGTCCTTACAAATCTACAGGAGGACCCCAACATCTAGTGCCTAGAGACAGAGGTGCGAGAACTCCAACAGTAGTATGACAGTGTCAAAAGAACTGTGCACATGGTGGACCTCACTTAGAGGCTTGCGCATATGCAACAGAATAAAGCGCTAAAAGAGTAGGTGGATGCGGTATGACACAAGGAAGAAGTTATGAAGGCATGCGTTCAGCCTTGGATCGATGAGGCCTTCACCATCACAATAGAAATTGAAGGCAATCTTGCACACATGCAAGGGGTGCACGCACTGATGCAGAGAAGCACTTCTGACACAAAGGTCTCAGAATAATGTATGCAATAGATCCAGCAAGCAGTAGCTCAATGCGCTGCTGATCTTGCCATAGTTTGAGAACAATTGGAGGGACTCCACGCAAAGATCCCAGTGCCAACAGAGTAACTCGAGGGCGAGTCACGATGTTTGTGTTGAGGGCCTATTGGGCATGGAACCCCCCCAATGCATGTTTTCAGGCTTAAAGCCCAAGTTTTGACCGAATCTTTTTGTAAAAGCTCCGCAAATTGTGGGCGCAGGGCGTGAAAGTATAATAGAGTCATAGGGTTGTCCACCCTATTTTTTGTAATGTAATTTCGGCTGGATAGACCTACCCATGGTTCGCAGACCATGGGATTGTATAAATAGAGCGAGGCTCTAAGTGTAGAAGATAACGAAAAAATGAATAGAAGAAAAGCATGAGAAGTCTAAGTGATTGAGTAAAGGTGTAAAGGGTGTCTGTGGGTCGTAGAGTAGGAGAAGGCTCTGTAGCTGAGTGTGTAGAGGCATAGTAGTCAACAACTGAGTGCGCAGACCCCTGCAGCTGAGTGCGCAGGGCAAGTTGAGTCTGTAACCGTTGGGAGAATCAATAAAGAGAAGTTTTGCTATAATTCTATGTATATTTTCCTGGTTTAATGCATGATTGGATATAATTTGCAAGTATATTGTTTATTTACTGCGCGATCATGTATGAATGTTTTGTATTGCTAATTATAACTTAAGACATTCAAGTAGGCGAAGGTAATTAATTAACATTGGAAGATAAGTAACAACCCCTGGTTAGGGTTGCGCAAAGGCAGTGTATCAAGCCATGAGGAATAGGAAGTGCATGAAGCAACCTGCACACAGGAACAAACAGAGAACCAGTCATACCTCTCAGACATCTCAAGGGTGTGAAAAATTGGTTCTAGTTGATAAGCCCCAAAAATGGATAATTATATGGGCTTATTTAGCCTCCTAATTCGACTTAATCCACCATTCTCATTAGTTTATTGCATGTTTTTTATTATATTTATGCTAATAGAGTGAATTGGGTTAGTCATTATGCCAACAAGTCTAATGTGTGCTTTATGCAGTCTTTTTGGTCAATTTGGAGACACAATCAAAGGTTTAAATGAGCACTTGGCAGCCAAATTCGTGGAGAGGATTTGTAGGAAGGTGTCCTCTTCATTTATGGGCCCTTACCTCGAATTCTCCACCATCAGCTTGGAGTTCAAGGGCCACCAAATCGATTATCACAAGGGCAGCCGAGCAAGGGCTAGTAAAGTTGTTGTTAACTACAAGTTTTGGCAGTCGAGTTCCTAAAGTTTAGGAGGACTGTTGGGGTCCTCAATTTGTATAAATAAGAAGGCTTAGGGCCTCATTTTAGTTATTCATTTTGTTGGTAGAAGTTAGCTAGTTTGTAGTTCGATTTTAGTCATTTTTTAGGCAGTAAGTTAGCTCTGCATTTCAACACATTTTCAAGTTTTCCTTGTGGACAGTTTTTGGAATGTAACTATTATTTTGATCAATAAAGATGAATCCATCTTTGCACCGGCTCTAATCTCTCTTAGGAGGTTGTAGCTCTTGGGGTTGGGCCCATCTCAAGTGCTCAGTACCTCCTTTGTTTACTTTTATGTGTCTTTGCTGCATTCTTAGAATAAAATCCTCTATTTAGATTTAAATCTTGTTTTATTATTTAGGTTGGTTTTGATGATTAAAAAGGATTTTCATGTTCAGATTGATTTGATAGGTTAATAACATAGAAGATCTTCATAAAAAGGCCATCAAGCACTTTGGATCTCACCTCTCCTTCAGTGAAATCATGAGCTAGGACCAAGGTGACCTTGCTGCCACCAAAAACACTGTTTTTGCTTCACCATGCAATTAGTAGTGTTAGATTCTTAGTTGCCAAACTTGATATCAGTTTTGGTTGCATGCTTAGGTTTATGGTTGTTTAGTTTCATAGTTATTTCACCTGATTTTTTCGCAAATAGACTTCTGTTCATGTCCTTTGCTGTTATCTAGGTCAGATTAGGTCAAAGTAATTAGGTTCTTGATTTTCCAAGTCTTCATTTGTCAAATTCGAAAAATAACTTGCAGAGCGCCTGTAATACCTCTCCATCCACCAGTACTCCATCAATCCCATATGCTCCATCCTCCTACCCAGATTCTTGCCTCACGTTTGCCATTTGCTCACTTTGCCCTAATTCCCATATTTTTGTGCAACATTGCTCCACTCCGCCTTGAACAAATCCAACCATCCTCGCCACTCTTCATCTCCATTCCCCAAATCCTGGACCTCCTCACACTATTATCTCACCTCCATAACCACTCCTTCATCTTTCTCCCTCCATCCATCCTCCAAAATCCCATTTCTGAACATCCTGTAGAAAATTACAGACATCCTGTAAAAATTCCAGAACATCCTGTAGAACCCCTGCAGACTTCCTATAGAAGCTCACAAAAGCAGTTTCTTGATAGCCAAACTCTATAAAAATCTCAAGAAGGGTGTTAGGGATGCCTTAGGCCCTCTTCTAACCTTCCCAACCTCCTTCAAGCATTTCCTTTCGCCAATCCACCTCTGCATAGTAAAAAACAGTTAAAGCACATGCACAATAATTCTGCCAACTTACTCAAAAATACAAAAATATGTTTCTTTTCAGATTTCACTTTAGAGGTAGCTTAGTCGCATGCATTTTACCTTTCTAAGAGTCAATGGCATTCCTTTCTGTAGCTTTCATCATTTTGCTTGCACCAGTAGGGTTAGTCGGTAAAACTAGGGTTTGCTAGGGTTTGCATTTCCTTTCCGCTTTTCGCTTCTTTCTACAAGTAGATTAGCCTTTGTTGAGTTAGATTCCATCCATCACAGTTAAAAGCTTCTTCTAAGAGCTCATAGAAGTTGGCTTAAGCTCCTAGCGGACTTGTGCCAGCTGATCCAGTGACAGTCGTGGTAAGAGCTAGTACTTCTGCATATAGCACTGTCGCTTCCAAGTTTGTTACAAACTACTGGGTTGATAAAATTAAAGAAGGGAGTCCCAGGAGTTGTAGCATTATTGCTGCAATACTGGGGCCCACCACTAGCACCCTCCCATACTACTTCAGGTGAGACCTCAGTTCATGCTCTACGGACTATTGCTGAAAGGGCCAGTAGCACAGGGCTTTGTTTGGCTAATTAACTCCAAACTTGGGTTAGGCCCTACCAACACTTCACCATCGCCCTCACTAGTTTTTCATCATTTTTCATTGAAATCCTCCTAAACACATTGAGCGAATCTAGCCATCTCTTATCTTGGATATTGACTCCCTGGTGCTCCTAGATCTTCTAACACTCCATTCCAACCATCACACACCTTTCCTAAGCTTCCCAACACCTCCAACACCTCACAATTAGCTCTTGGTTGTATCTTGTAGGTTTCATGTAATTCCTTCAGGATCATCCTGCAGGTTTTACTGGAATGGCCTGTTTTGAGGCCAAATTGATGGGAAACCTCTAGGAAGTCACAAAAAACCTACTAGGACCCCTCCACACCATCCAACCAATTCATAAACCTTCTAGCCATCCTCAAACACCTTCAATCCACTTGTCACATCCACAGGAACAATTAGTTTGCATACTTGATTTTGCCTAAAAAGGCCAGAAAAGTGAAAACATAATTAGTTTAGTTTCTTTACTTGCACATTAGTATTGTTTGATGTTTTTTTACTTTAGCAGCTTAGATAGTATCATTTGCTTATTATTGATTTAGCATCTCTACTTAGCGTAGATTCTTAAATGGTTAATTAGGGTATGGTGTGGTTTAGCATTGCATGTTGTTTTTTCTCAATTATTGCAGTAGAGTAACTCTCTTAGAGTAGATTTGCCTTTCTTCCATCAAAGAATCAAGCTTCTTCTGACTCTATATAAGTCTAGCTTGGAACCCCAGTGGTCTCTCACCAACTGAACAGTGACAATAGGCAGTGTTGGATACCTATACCAATAGGTTTCATATTTCATGATTGGCAAATATAAGTGCCAAATATGCTCCATTTTTGCTGCCACAAAGGTTCCATATTTGCAAAAAGAAAGAAAAGGTACATCTAGGCCTGCATATTAACAAAGTTTATGGATGATTCAACAGCCTAAT